>CAUYON010133464.1:0-48808 GCA_963573935.1 Arctocebus calabarensis
GGTGGGGTCTTGGGGTCTTGGTGTGTGCCACACCTTTTGGGGGCAAAACATGATTGTAAGAGGGTCTTTTCCTAACAAATGCAACCAGTGTAACATGGTTTCTTGTACCCTCAATGAATCCCCAACAATAAAAAAAAAAAACACACAGTGAAATTATCCTGATTCTAGAAAGTCTAAGTTTAGATTCACACATATAAAATTGGATGCAAACATATGAGGTGATTTTGAGTGTTTCAGGGCAATGTGGCAGGGATCACAGGCGTTTGATAAATGTCTTTGTGCACTGTGGCAGTATCCATCTCATTTAGATTAATTATCACAAGCACCAAGGTTATGTCTCATGAAGAGACTCATATTTGGGAGTTACTCTCACTCAGCATATGCTGTTTCCTCTCCTTGTTTCTTTCAAGCTTGCTGCTGGAAAGTATAATTTTCACCAAATCTATGTATCTGAGTAGTCTTTCTTATCAATTCTTAAATCCAGTCTCTTGTTGACTAATCCAGTCCTTGATCTCAAGGAGCTTGTGCTGGTGTTGGGGAGATAGACAGCAAAAAAAAAAAAAAAAAAAAGTGGCCACAATAAAAGTGCTAAAAAAGGCAAACTGCAATGAAGTAGACGGAGGGAACTGACTATAAATGAGCACAAGGAAACTGGGGTGATGTTATATATCCTGATTGTTGTTGTGGCCATGAGACTGAATACATTGGTCAGAAGTTATAAAAACGTACACTTAAAATTGTTAAATTTTGTTGTCTATACATTAAATGTCAATAAAGCTGGAAGAATTTATCACAAACCTTGTTATTTTCATAGTAGTTCAAATCAAACAATAATTAAGATATTTCTAATTTGTTAAAAATTCTATATACCTATGTTTATATATATACAGATAAATTCATATACATTGTTTTAAATAAACGTAAAAATGCATATGTACATATGCATGTACATTATAAGATATTTATAAATTGATAAAAATTATGTAGGCACATGTGTGTACTTTTTTGTGTATATACATATGTATATTATATTTTGACAAACTGAAATGTAAAACTAGAATTTGAGACTTCTTGCATTAAAGGTCCTCCATCACATTTAATTTACTTATAAATCCAAAAGATATTTTTCTCCCAAACAATCAAAAGTTAGTGCTTTTCTGTGACTACCAAACAATTTTTAAAAGACTTACTAGGCTGACTTCTAAAACTGATGAGGGCCAGGTGCTATGGTATATTATTTATTCATTGTTTTACAGTGGGTTAAGAAAAAGAAAACAAAAAAGCAAAAGAGACCATGACTGTACATTTTGATAAATGCTTTGAAAGCGGAAGACTAGAGTGATATGACAGAGATAGGCGAAAGGAGCTGATCATTTATTTAAAAAAATTTTTTTATTGGTGTCTATTTACTGACTAATAAGTTCTACAAAGGAGTAACCGATGATGTAAGGCAAGGACTTAGAAGTAATCAACTTAATATTCCTGTGGAAACTTCAGGAGATTTGGTTGTTCTAAGCTTACTCACAGCTGCTTGATTTCCCCTCAAGGTGCTGCTCAGATTATTTTTAAAGCAGCTTTCTTTTGTTTCATGGTAGATCCCTTTAACTGGGTACCACCAGACCACCAACAGCTGAGCACTAATGCTGATAAAGATGCATCACAAATTATTCTCACTAGCATCTTTGTTTCTTTTTATAAAAGCAATCACACAAAGTATTAGATTTATTTTAAAAGAGTTTCCATGTTTCTCAGAATGTGCTAATAACTATCACTCACTCACTTGAACAAATGCTATTGATATGGAGGCTCTGACTTCATTACACAGTGACTATTATTATGGAAGGACACAGGTGCCAGTGCCTCCTAAAAGGGTTACAATGTACTGTGAAACAGAACAAGGTAATACTGTGTGATCTTACACAGAAAAACAGAATAAGGTAAAAACATTGACATATTCAGTTAAAAATAATCCTTCAAAAGGCCAAAGTTAACAGTTAAAACCATTTTTTATCTTGAAATTGGCAAAAGATTTATCTAAAATGTTTATATTTTTGCCACCCCATAAATCAAAATTAGTTTTCCATTAAAAAAATTGGATCTGAGATGATAATCTTCTTGCCAATTTTTTAGCTAAATGCAAATGGAAACATCTGAGATTTTAAACTGAAAATTGAAGTTTATAGATATATAGTAAAACTACTGCTTGGGAGTGTTATATTGTGAGATCTGACTAGCATATGAGGTTATGAATTAACAGTTATTTCAGATACATAAACCCTTAGCTTTTGATTTCCTTTTACTAAACCTATAAACACAAAAGAAAAGCCTAGGTTTGTTATTAATGCATCTGCCTTATTATTTCTACACTTTAAAGTTAATATAAGGATAACCTAATTTCTATTTATTCTTAAGTCTCATTCAACACTTTCAGGATGCCCAAATAAGACCAGGGTCTTATTAACTGCCCTCGTAATACCATGCTGTCTTCTTTTGGTAGCATTTGAATTTTTTTAACTTTTAAACTTTAAACATAATTAACTTGAAAATAAAGACTGAATCTATTCAAAGTGTACAACATGACAATTTAATATACTTACACATTGTGTAATTGTTAATTTCATGTTAATTAAGTTAATTAACACATACCTCACCACCCATGTGGTATATTCAACATGCAGAACTTGCTTGTCTTGTAACCGTAAGTTTGTGCACGGCAGTTGTGTTACTATTTTTTTAATATTTTTTTTAGTTCACGAGTTGTAAGCTACATAAGACACTATATAAGGTTTTTATTTACCATTTCATCCCTGGGACCCAGGATAATGTCCATTGCATAGTTGACGCTTAACAAATATTTATTACATGAATGAAATCTGATTATCCAGATAAATTTCTATGATTTTTTCCAAATATTGTCATTGTTTTATTAAATATTCTTCTAACACTTGGTTTTCTTTTCTCTATTTCCCAATTTTTATCTCTCTAAATGTCCTGTGTACCGTGTTGTCCCCAGAGTAGTTGTTTTATTTCTCCTTTTATCCACTTTCCATCCTCTTTCCCAGTCTCCGAATATTAGAGTACTTCCATGGGCAGGGTGTGGGAAGTATATTACGTTTTCCTCCCTAATTATGTAATATATGGTATAGTATTATTATAAACTCCACTCCCCAGTCAGAACCCTTCTCCTACCTCTGGTGAGGTGTCAAAATTTCTGGAAGAGGAAACAAAACCCTTCCTCCTCAATACAGTTCTGAGATTTTTTGGGATTCTATGAAATTCCGGGAGAGTATTACATTAAATGTTTTTTGTTTCTTGAGAAACACTGTTCTTTCAAAATGAAATACCTTCAGATCCCTCTGGTCAAAATTTAGTTCTTTTCAATGGCAGCTACAAATTACCCTCAGAATATAGATGGGTTTATAGCTTTAAAGAGCTTGTCTCGGAATTCTAGTGGCATCCTTTCCATTAAAATCATAAGTCAGCACGGGCAGCATGTATTTCCAGGACAGGACCAAACTGTATGAAATAGATCATCAGGTACTAGTGTCTTAAGAGTCAAACCATATTTTATGAAGTGCAAAGTCAGTGAACATAGAAGCGATTATTGGCAATGCTGTAACAACAACGAAATTCTGCTCTCTTTACCCTGGGGACAAAAACATAATACTAACATGGAAACCAAAATATAACTTTACCTTGGGCCATAAAGACAAAGCCAGCAATAGAAAAGATTCCTTCTTGATGATCGATTTCATTTGCCCCATGTAGGTTCACTATGGTAAAAATGATGATTTTTACCAAAAGACGAACTATGAACAAGCGAGCTCATTTCCATCATGTTTACAAGGTCTTAAGTCATGAGATATGCTAAACTATGTATCTCAAAGCATCATTATAAAATCATTAAGCTGATTCTCTTACCAAAATATATACTTTTTTTTTCCTTTTAAATTTTAAGAGAGAAGACAGGTGGTTAAAGACTAATACATTTTAAAAGAACTGATGGTATCTAGCCAGCTCCCCCCTTGTCACACAACTCTTTGAATGATTGGGGGTACTGACTGCCAAATGTGTTTAAAAACTCATTTGAAATGAAGAAAAGACTCAGAAATAAACAAAAAAGGGAGGGAAGAAGAGGACATTTTATTTTTACATTTATTCTTGCTTTATTTTTAAGATGAGAAGTAAAACTGTTCTTTTATTAAAGAAATAACAAAAGTTGCATCCCTGCAGGCTGAATACTCACATTTCCACTCTAAAGTCTGCAGGAATTTTATCGTTAACTATTGATCCACAGATTTAGCAGAATTAATTACGTGATTTTAATGATTATAATACTATAGAAATACTCTCTCTCAGATTAGGAGTTTTTACCTAGATGTGTGCAAAGGCAACAGCTGTGTAATTAAAGTGTATATGACAGCGCGGAGGTATCAAGAAAGCAATGCTTTTGATATGTTTAAATATACAAATTATATGCATCAAATATGTGTCTCTGTTGAAATGCTAATGCAAAGGTGCCTTAACACAAGTATAAAAAAATGTTTAAAATTATTATAGGTATGTCCTAAAATGCATTAAAAAAACCACCCGTGTCTTTTCCCAAATTTTAACTCTATACAATTTATTAGCTGTTCCTCTAGCCCCGAAGAAAGGGGAACATTCTTGAAGACAAGTTATAAAATAGTTTAAAGTGAACAGAATCTATCAAGGGATAAAGCACTATGGAATGTATTTGAATAACTACTCTTGCTCTTCCTATAGGAAGACAAGTGCCCATGGGTTGGAGTCAAATGTTATTAGTGCCCCAACGCACAGGACCGAAATCTGTCATGGCTGATTTGGACAGTGGCTCCTTGTAAAAAAAAATGAAACGAAATGAAATAAAGAACATGCTCTGCAATTACCAATCTGCCTGGGCATGTACATAAAGAGAGCTGACAAATGATAAAGGAAATTGGAAAGGTTGAGAGGATGAAGTCAATAATAGATTTATCTCCAGACATTTAGCACTTGAAGTGCATCTGTTATACAATATGTAGACATATTTTACAGCAAATTTGGAGATACTGTGAGCCCACTGGGCAGGGACAACATCTAATTTTATATTCTATATAATTCTGAGCATAACTTTGGTGCTTAATCAGTAAGAGGAGGAGGTACCCCTCTGTGCTTACAAAAGGAGAAAGACATGAAAAGGACGGGGAAACAAAACCCAGGGTTTCTGTGCGGCGGCAGTGTGAAGCAGCAGCTCAACAAAGGGCAGCGCCGAAATAAGAAAACTGAAATAAGAAAACTGTATTTCACGTACCACGTGAAAAGACTGTGCTCAGAAAGTTCTTTTGACCTTTAAAAGTCAAAATTTCTATTTTTTCTCAAACTCAAGGAAAGTTATGGCAAGTTTTTACTCTGAAAGCATGCAAAAGTTCTGTAATAAATTGAAAAAAATAATTTAAATCATTTAAGCCGATCTCATTAAAGGGCATCTTAAGAAACAATTTCTTGCCAAGTTAAACGGTACTTTCCCTCAAAGAATTCATCTCTTTTAAAGAATTTATTTTACTGTCTGAGTACTGCAAATGCTACTCAACACAGATATTATAAACTACTAGCTTTTATAATTCTTTTATTTAAGATGGTATGGCCTCATTTATAATATATATGCAGAAAGAAAAACAATTTGTATATTTATTTATTTATATAAATGGCATCTGTGTATAACTGAGAAATTTCTATTTTGCTATCTATGTTTTTTCCCCTCCACCTATCTACTTTCTTTGCCCAACCACATATGTATAGAAAAACAGACATATCTTCAGGCTTTAATTTTGCTCAATTTTGAGTAAATTTATCTGGTACACTCAAAACTCATATGAAAGGACTAAAAAGGAAACAATAAGGCTTTAAAATATTCTTACATCATGCTTATTGCCCTACCAAAAGGAAAATATATGCTTTTGCCCTGTTGTTACTTGTTCTATTACACGTGACATTAAAGCTAAATTCAGTCAATTCAGTCAAGTAGGTCAATTCAGCTAAGAACTGTTTACCTGAAGGAGCTACTAGGGTCATTTAACTGGAACAGGCAGTTGCCTGACTTTTACCCTGCCATCTCCACACACATTTAATTTTTTAGTCACTGTGTCAATTTCTAAGGTCTCTGTTTTAGTTGTCAATTAAAATGAATTATTTCCCTCAGCTGGAGAAAGTTATTTGATCAGTATGAACAAGACCTGGTACACAGACGCCTGTCGTAGGGAGCTTTGGGGTTTTTACCATCCAGCCAATGGCTTAGTGCTGTAAGTGGTGTGATAGCATTCTCCACACCACAGGATTCTGTCCTGTCTTTTGAGTTCTTGGATATACATCTTTTAAGGCACTTCACATGAGAATGAACTGTCTTAGATGGTGAGTAACCCCCAAAGATGGAGTATGGATAAACATAGCTTACAATTTTTTTATTCCCCTTACTGCCACATACAAAATGACACTCTTACCAAAATTCAAAGTATATATTTTTAAAAACCTACAAAGCTTGTTCTTACTTATATTTTAGTGTCTTTTACATTATATCAAATCATTTTCTTCCTTAAACTTCGTTCCTCTGAAAAAATCAAATGTACTTACATGGTTTATTGCATAAACAGCAATAAAAAAGCCTAAGAATAACTTTAATATCTAAGCTTTACATTGGGAAAAACTCCTACATTTTTTACGATTTTAACATCTTTAGTAGGTATCATGATCAACATCTTTGTTAAAATAAATAAGCTTTCTTAAAAAAAAAAATCTTTTTTTTTTTTTTTTTTTTTGTAAAGGGAGAACTAGATCCTGGCATTATCTCAGCAAAGCTTAATTTAACATCCAGGAAAGATAAAGAAGACAGGAAGAGTTGTTTTGTTTTTTAAAGATATGGTGCAGAATCCCCTTTGGATCTTTTATGCTAACAAAATACAGCTACTTGATTGGACAGTTGTCTGAAGTAGGAGAATAGCATTGTTTTAATGAAATAGTTTTCTACTGGACTCAAGGGTATTCTCGTCTATGTAAAAAAGGGTTCAAGATGCCACTTCTACCAGTGTAACTGTGTTTTATTTTAGCTCTCATACTCATGTGAATTAAAGTAAGCTTCTAGTCACAGTCCCCCAGAAATCATGCTTTTAAAGTAGTATGAAAAAGGATAATAATATAGTGAAATGTTCAATAAAGAAAATACACAAACCAATGGAGTCCTCTTTTACATCTTCTAAGACACAAAGATCTCTAATCATACTTTTAAAGAGATCTACATGATTTAAGAGACAAACATAACAGCAGTGAACTAAGGAAGACAGAACATTTAATTTTTGTACTAGATACTAACCATATTTTGCAGTTGTATACTATTATTTTAAAATAAAACATGAATAAAAGGAGCCAAAAGCCACTTTCTGAATAAATAGTCCATAAGCTGAGATTTTAGGATGTTTGACATAAAATAAAAATTCACATTAAAAAACTGTGATTTGGGAAATGGCTAGGCAAAGATCATTATGTACTCCTGTATATTTAGAAAACTGTGTCCAGATTCATTTTATGTCATAGGTCCCTACAGTTCTGTGTGTGCCTTATCATGTGAGCATGAAGAATTCTGCACTAGACACTGATGCACCAAGATGGAATGCATTTGGAATTATTTTATAAACAAATTTCAGACAGAAAAAGAAGTAACGTGAATTTTTGTCTTGGAATTGTACAAGTAGATAAGGAAGAATGAGCCAAAATAGTCACTTCCAGCCTTTTTCATTGATCAATTTATGGTTGTAAAATAAAAATCTTTCTTTAGATTCTCATAATGAAAAAATATGAGTATATGAATATATATGTTTTTCTGCATATTTCTAGTATTAGCAATTACAATATTTTTTTAGCCATTGCTTCTAAAATAGACTGTATTCCTTCCATGAGTAAATATGGATTTACAGGAATTTTCTCTGACCTTTATAAAATGCTATGGCAGATTATATTACAGCATTTTATTCTTCTATATACAACGTGAAGGTCATTTATGTTCTATAATGAGTGTAAGCTTTATTTTACTAATGTTTTCCATATCACATTTCCAACTTGATCTCCAGCTTTATCCTTATAGTCTGGAAGTCATTGGGCAGGCCAATTTATTGTCTAGGGTTAAATGAAAACAATTCTAAGAAAAAAATTTTGGTATTCTGAAATATTCTGTAGTGCCTTTTTCTATATTCACAGCTCTCTCACTTTTCCAGGAAATCCTAACCAGCACTTCTTCTTTCTACTCTATGTATTTCCTTCACTCTTTTTATTTACTGTCTTTGATCCCTCTTACTTCATTTAGAAACTTGCTTTGATTCTTCAGACTTCAGATGAATCAAAGAGGACCTCCATGGATGCATGGTCCTCCCTTGTTTGGAACTGCTAAATGATATATGGCTTGACTTTTCCAGAAAATAACATCCTGTTCATTCACAGACTCTATTTCTCTATGTCCATAAACTAAAAAATAATTAAAATAGGAAAATATTTAAAGGATAAATAATGAAATTGCATAAGAGAATAAGGTAAATATTAAATTGCATAAAAGAAATTTATCATTGATGGTGCAGCAAGTTATTCTAGTGTGGATTTTTGTCCCACAGTTTCAATGAGAAGAGAATGAAATATAAATCTATATAATTGCTACCATCATATATTTTCCAAATACAACAACTTCACTGTGGTTTAGAATGAAGAAAATCAGGGGTTTTTTTTTTTTTAAAGATTAGAAGATTGGATGCTAAAAATTATTTTAAGCTTTTGATTTTACAGCCAAAAATGTTTCAAAATTGGTCAAAATTCAAGAAAAAAATTTTTATTTTGTATTTTGGTCATTCGTTTTTCTAAGCTGAAACCAATGATGACAAAAGTATAAGATTGAACTCAGCAGGAATATCAACCTTAATCATTTGCATGTATAAATATGCATAAAATGACATTTAACCATATACATCACACGATGTAAACTTTCACAGCAAAAAGAGGAGGCTTGTGCAATTTTAAAAAGTACTACAGAAAAAATTGGGCCTACGGTGTCTAAGGCACTTGCCACCAGAGGGCGATTATTATAGGAAAACAGTCTACACAATTGCTTTTTTTGTTCTTGTTGGGATTCTTTATCCAGTTATCAAAGACAATAGTATACTCATCATGAAATCATAAACTTCACATAGGATACCTCTGGTTGTTGGTTCTATTTCAACTTGAAAAAGAAAGCAAATATTGTTAGTGTTAGTGCATAAAAAAGGAAGGCAGACGAAGAATGCAATTTCTTAAGTTAGTAGATTAGCTAGTAACATTTACATGACCAATTGAAAGAAAAAATAATGCCTTTGCCTTAGACATTTTAAAATCCAATGTACTCCCTCCCAAAAGATATTTACTCTATTTTACTCTTTCGTTTTTCTTACGAGTAACAGAGCAAGTTGATGTCTATTGCTAGTGGTTTCTAAAGTCATAAATTGTTAAAGGACTTTTTTTCTTCTCCTTGCCAAGAGAATATCTTAGTAAGATATTTTGGATTTTGTCTTAAACATTCTTTATAGTTTTGTATACATTTTATTTTGATCTGAGCATCAGACTACTTAAGCAATAGAGTGCTACATTTAAAACCATGACAGGCAACATCATGTAAGCTTTAATATCTGAAATATGGCAAACCAGTAGCTCTGAGTTATATTACCCATCATAAACTTTTTTAACCTGTGGCTCATTTTCAAAATAATAAACGTAACTATTCCATAAAAATATCTCAACACAGAAGAGCCAGAAAAGTGAAGGACATGAACAGATGGTACATCAATCTTCTGCATTTATACAATTTGTTTTTTAATGCAAATAGTGTGGGTTGCCTGCTCATGCCTTGGATATTTGTTCCAAAGACGAGCACATTTTCTTATCTTTCTGGATCAATGTGACATTTGCAGTTATCATAAAGTGGGAGCCCATTTAATGATGTTAATGCTTCCTTAATGTAAAAATAAAATCACCTTCTTTATAAAAGCAAACAGATTAAAAGTCCCAAAGAGACCATTGAAATCTGTGACATTTGCAGTTACTGGTAACTAGATGGCTTGATTATACACAGGTAAAAAAAAATCTTAAAAGCATTGTTTATGCTCATTAATCAGAACATCAAGTATGAATTCTCGATTCTCCCATGAGCAAGAGAGTAAGAATATATTTGTATAATGAAACCTGTAAGTCAAAGATATTTTAAAAAGTTATCGCAGTTAAATTTTAAATTAATATGCATCTCTGAATTTTCAGGGAGCTTGGAGATTTTTACTTTTTTGTGGTTCTTTAAAAATAAATAATACTATTTCTAAGATGTAATATTTTTCTAAAACAGCGAACATGCTTCAAACTAGCAAAGTGGCTTAAAAGGTATGACACTGGTTACTTCTGGTTCCAATGCGTACTCACCTCTTCCTCCCTATGTTTCAAGTCTCATGGAGAAGAGATATTTATAGAGTACTAGAGAGAAGTTTCTGTGGTTCATTCAATTCCATTGGTAGAGCCCACTTGGCTACTTCATGGCGAGCCAGCTCTAGGGATTTATTTCTTTTTCTTGTGTATTGTTGTATCTGTTTTCCATGTTTCATACACATGCCCAGAGGCCTTTTGGCAGCAGATATGCTTTTGAAAGCCAATTTGAAAAAGCAAATCATTTTTCCTTCCTGCTAAGACAGCTGGCTGTTGCATACAGCCTTTTCCACTAGAAATGAGTTATGGTCATTGACTATTTCCAGAGGGTCTAAAGAGTTGGCATTTGATGAGAGCAAATTTTGATCACTATCAAATTGGCATCAATTCCAACAATAGACTCACTTATGAAATGCAGGGCAAAGGGGTGACAGGCAAGTAACCTAAGCCACTCTGTGTAGCTTCCTCAGAAAGCTTGTGGAGATAAAATAAGAAGACAAAAACACCTCAGTAATGTTCTCTAAAACAGGTGGAGATAAGTCTTATGTATTTGTGACTTTTTATAGATCTCATTGGAGGTAGAATCCTAATCAACCCTTCACTAGTGGGTGAGGCTATGTTGGCAGGTATTATCTATGTCATTGTCACCTGGATACACACACCCAGTTTAATACATAAAGCTCATGGGAGGGAGGCAAATTTAAATTTGTGCAACAGGACCTTTATTACAGCAATGAAATATTTTCGGGCTCAGGCCTATGTACCTAGAGTTACATCAAGGCAACTTGAAATTACTGAATCATATTTTGAAAAAGAAAATAAACATGTAAGCTGTAACTTTAGTCCCTGAGAAAGGTCATCCATCCATTCATTCATTCAGTTATTTATATTCCAACAAATATTAATGCACTACCTATTATGAGAGCCAAGCACAGTTAATGGTAAGTATGAAGGTGCAGCAACAAAGAAAATGGGTACAGTCTCTACTGTCCCAGCATTTGTAGTCCACTGGGGAAGACCTATCAGACCAGTAACTATAATAAATAATAATAAAGATGGAGGCTGTGTAAGTTGTTGTGGAATATGGGTTGTAATCTAGCCTAGAAGTCAGGGAGGAGAGGAAGGAGGAACTGTCTTCAGCAGAAGGAATGTTAAGTGTAGACACTGAGCGACAGAGAGTTGGAAAGTAGTTAAAGAAGACCCGCATGGGCACATGGGAGAGAAAGAGTGACAAGCAGTGACAGTGGGGAGGGAGAGAGGTCCAAAGACAGGATCTCAAGACATGAGGCCAGTCCAGGGTTTCGTGATGTGACAGTCAGCAGGGATGGAAAACTAATCACAAAGGATTTCTGGGAGCATCTGCTAGTGTTGCTGTAGTGGAAGAAAGACATGTCTATAGAAGGAGCTAAGATGGTAAGTCTTTACTTTCCGTAGCTAAAGAATGTTCAAGAGCCTCTTACATTCCTGCAGAACTGGTTAAAGTCATGTTCACCTTCACATACTCTTAAACCCATCCCTTTTTTGACTTAGTGACATACAAATAGCTGTTCAATAAATTGTTGTGAAATGAAACCTAGAGGAAGTATTATTAGTTATATTATTAAAAGTTTCCTGTGACTTTTATTATTATATATATTAGACTTATATTATTAGTTTATATTATTAGACTTTACTTATATTAGACTTTTATTATTAGTTTATATTATTAAAAGTTCCCAAGTACCACCTCTGTGGTGGCTCAAAGAAACAGAAATACGGATTCTGGCTGTTAGCCCTTTGTCAGATTCATAGCACGTAAATAACTTCCCCCATTCTGAAGGTTTTCTCTTTGCTTTTTTGATTGTGTACTTAGCTGTGCAGAAACTGTTTACTTGACCAGATCCATTTATTTATTTGTGTTGCTGCCGAGATTGCCTTTAGGATCTTTTTTCTAAATTCTTTCCCAAGACCAATATCTTTAAAAGAGTTTTTCCCATACTTTCTTCTGAAGTTTTTACAATTTCTTGCCTTAAGTTTAAATGGAGACTCGGTACTTTTTGTATTTACCTGGAAGGACTTGGAGACCATTCTCTTAAGTATGGTATTAATATCGCAAGAACAGAAAATCAAGCATTCCACATTCTCAATACTAACTTAAAAGTAGTAGATTAATGACAATGGGCCCACATGAGAGAAAAACACAATAATTTAAGAATGGAGGGTTCAGTAATATCCAACCTAACAGGTAAAATGTGGAGGGTCATGGCACGCTTCCCGGATGAAGGACTCAACTACAACTGGGACTTTGCTTTACAAATAGAAACAATGTAACCTAACTGTATGTACCCTCAAAAAATGGAAGAACAAAACCCTGAAATACAGCCTGTCTCTGTTCTGGAGTCCAGATACCTTAATTAGTGTCACTGGACCAAAACCAAGACAAGGACAGTGCTGCACTCCCCACAGCCTCTGGGAGGAGAAGCCGCTTGCTTCTGGCTTCTTTAATTTTCGGTTGTATCATTCCACTCTCCATTCTACCTTCATATCATCTTCTCCAATACAGTTTTGTCTGATCTCCCCTGTTTCTTTCTCTTTTTAAGGATACTTGTGATGGCATTTGGAGACCATCTTGATTATCCAGGCTAATCTTCCCATCTCAAAACCTTACCTTAAGCACATTTCCAAACACTTTGCATCGTGAGGTAACATTTAAATATTTCAGAGATTAAGATCTAATACCTCTGGGTGTGGTAGGGTGGGGCATGCATTTTTCAGCCCACTATATACTTATTCACAGTCCTTAACATCTTCAGTGTTGAGGGAAACGCTGAAATAGATTTCCATGCAGCTATTCTAGGGTTTAAGTATTTAAACTACAACATGGAAGGAGCCATTCAACTTGGTCTAGAGATCTATCTATAGTGCTGATGATTCTGTGCTGTAATTGTCCATGTACACAACAGAAGGAACAAATTATTACAAAGATGCTGTGAGCAATTTAAGACTTACTTGCAATGTTTAGTGGATTGTAAGAAACTTGAGGGCAAAGCAAATGTAATTTCATAGCTCCCACAGGGATTAAATCCTACAGACATTTATTTTTTTGTGCTCTCTGGAAGGCCCTAAAACACAGTGAGTTCTTTCAAAGTTTTAATGAGATGAGTTAAAATTCCTAAATTAGGGTCTTCATTTCTTCATTTGAACCATATGACTAATGTTTGGATGATATTTCTTCATATGTATCTGTGTGTGAGAGACACATAAACACACTTACTCTAGATTTGACAGTTAAGTTCATGAACATATCCTAGAAAAAGGCTACATTTCTCATTGTTTAATATTACTATGGTCACCTTCATAGTACTCCTCTTGGAAAGCTATGCCCTAATGAAGCCAGTGCCCAATCCATCCTTAAAAGAAATTTTGAAACTCCTTTTCTATAATGGCCATCAAAGCTGTTGTTATATTGCCTTTGATGCCCTGAATGTCATCAAAATGTCTTCCTTTTAATATTTCTTTTTCTTGAGGTATAGAAAAAAGTCGCTGGGTGCCAGATCAGATGAGTAGGGAGGGTGTGCACAGACCGTGCTGTGTGAACTGGTGCATTGTCATAATGCAAGAGCTGGGAGATGTTGGCCAAGATTTTCAGTTAAGATTTTCCTAACTGTTTCTCTATTGATGTTTGCTTGGTCTGCCAAGTTTATCACGGTCAGCCAATGATTTTGATGCACAATTCAATGAGTTTTACAATGTTTTCATCAGTTCTACTTACTACTGTCCACCCTACACTCTCTTCATCACTGACATGTTCTTTCCCCTCAGAAAAAAATGTTTAATCCATTTGAGGATTGTCGTTTTCCTCCCGGTATCATCTCCATAAACTTGGATTAACATGTCCCTAATTTCTCTTCCACTCTTGCCAAGTTTAACAAGAAATTTACCATTTGTTCATTGCTCTAACCAAAGCTCTGATGTTCTTGAGACAGCACACAAAAACACACAACAATAATGAACGCTGCTCAGCAAGACATCACCAGACATCGACATGAACACAGCTGTGAGACACTCATACACCAAGGTGAAACCTAAACCTTCCTGAGTTGTTTGTACAATGCTGTCAGTGAAGTGCAAACGGGCAAATTTGTGAACTTAATTGTCACAACTCATAGATATATATCTTTATATGTTACACATAAATTAGCTTCTGTATAATAGGCACTGTCCTAAATTCTAATTTGTAATTACAGGCTAGACCTCTTAGGGAAGTTCCATAGTAGAAATAAATGAATGAAATAAAATACGTTCTACGTAATTTTTTGTCCAGCATTTTATCATATACAAATTAGACCAGTGACCATAGAATCAGCCCTAGTCCAGGACATGGCAGAAGAGAAATTGAAATGTATTCTAGCTATTTTACATGTGCCATAATATTCAACTCTCACAATAACTCTGTGAGATAATATTATTATCCCTGTTTAGCAAATGCTAAAACATTCAGCTCCAGAAGTTCAGTAAATGTATGGAGCCAAGCAGCTAATTTGGAGTGATCTGTGTTTAGAGTTCAGGTCTGTTTGGCCCCAGTGCTCATGATTATTTCATCATACAGATCCCATTGCTCAGAAGCAGAGCAGGGGGTTAGATGTCTTTGAATTCAGTTTTGAGTATTGCTGTTATGCTACATACCACAAGGTAAGACTTTGAAAGAGGTCATTTCAGGATAAATAGGAAAATATATCATCTTACTGCTACATTTATGGAGTTAATTTCTTAAAAATAGAGTGTAGGTCCAAAAAATGAGGGAGCTCAGTTCAAGTAAACTTTAGCTAAAACTGATGGATCACCAGTTCACAAAGATCAAGACATGATCTTCATGTAATATTGTTCTGCTTTTGAGACTGCTATCATTGAGAATGGACGTGCATGCACAAAACGTCCTTGGGGACATTGATGGAGACAACCATCCTTTTTATTTCTTTTGTGTCAGAGGGCAGATGAAAAATTCGTGCCATTTTTGTGCCTTCTAATTTTAATAATGTGGCTTGCTAATATGTATTAATAGGACTGTGAGAACATTTGTTTTTATTTTATATGGCTTTTTTGTGATTCAGGAGTACAACTACAAATAGTAAAATTCTCATGGTAGAATAAGTGTTCTGGGCATGACAACACTGTGGCTTCTGCCTTCTCTTCTCCAACAATCCTTGGCATCCTAAGGATGTCACACAATTTCTTCCTACAGTGAAGGACAGATTCATGCTGTTGCTTTTTTTTTTTTTTTTGTCTTGAGAAATCTTGGTTGAAAGCACCAACAGTGATACAACTTGGTTCATTTTGTCATTTTTTTACTCCCTTGAATTACTACATAAATATTAATAGCTAAACACATTGCAAACAGGTGGAGCTCATTCTGTCTCTGGAGCGCTGCCACCGTTATGTGATATCTCAGATGGGTGACGAGATTTTCCATGTGGGGAGGGCGGTCTGTCATTCCATGCCAACCCCATTGGACACACCCTTGGCTTGGAGTCCTTTATTTCCTGTGATATCTCTATGACAGCCTTCTTGGTCTTTTAACAGTTCATTCAGTAGAGTGGGAAAGAGTAACACATTCCATTTAAGAACCACATTCACTCCACTGTGTATCTGGTTACTTTTTTTCAGACAGTGACTGTTACTTATAAAAAAAAAGAAAATGGAAGAGCGTCCCCAATATTTAAAGGTGCACACCAGTTATGCATAAAATATTTGTAACACATCCAAATTTGTGTAAGCTTGGTGAACTTTTCAAACTAAGAAAGTGATCGAGTTATTGTGGTAGATAATATTATGAAAAAAGTCTCCCCTTTGTCTCCTCATTTGCAGATGCAAAGCTGGACCTATGGATTCATTCAAAGTTATAATTATTATCTTACAATTCATCAAGGTGTAAGTGGCATAATTGTTTTCAAGGGCCTTAGGTATGTAGGCATAATATTTTTCTGCCTTTTATGTTGAATGATTTTCTTTATATCTATTTACCTTCAATGCAACAAACATATTTCAAAATAAAATTCAGAAGTTTGGCTGACTTCCATTTTGCTAGACATAATGGCTAGTATATTCTTCCTGTGTCAGTAACTGATCTACTTAAATATACTTTTTTTCATGGGAAGTAGGCACATTTACAACTGTCCTGGAATATGTTGAATGTATGTGATTGTATGTGACTCTTTAGGGCTGGAAAATGCATGAGGCTCAGTGTACTTGAATTCTTCAACTGTTTTAGAACAGATCCATTAGTAAATTTTACTATGAAATTTAAAAACCTGATTAAAGCCCAAATGGCCCACCTTGCAAATCTTATGCCTTAGACAAGTTCCTGATACGCCCCTGTAAAATTAGACAGAGTTTAGATTCTGTAATTTTATGGGAGAGGTTTGATTTGTTCTAACTCCGGAAGAAAACCTATAATTCTACTGTCATCTTTTGGTTAGTATCATAGGTTAATGAAAAGCAAAATATTGAAGTAAAATCACATGTTTTATTTCATTGAATCAGCAACAGTAAACAACTTTGACACTAAAACTTTAAATCATCATTAAAATGCTTTAGTTTTCTGTTAAATTTAAAATAGTTTGGTCATTTTAATGATCTTTTTTCCTTCTCTACTTGTAGCTTAAATTCAGTGCCTTCTCATATTCTCTCCCCCTATCATGGCACTGTCTTGGATAACTGAGCCCTCTTCAGGGTAGTTTCCTTATATGCCCTGCTTGGGAAGACAGCTGTCACTTCCATCCACTTTTACAGAAAATTGTGATATTCTATAGGTACTTATAGATTCAAACTGAGGTAGAAAGTATTCGGAGAAATGAAAAATAATGAGTTACAGGAGGAGGGAGACATAGCTTCCATTTTTACCAGACTTACTGTAGACAGATAGTTTTGTTACAGGGAAGATAAAGGAAATGACTCACAACCCTTAAACAAGGCCTTTTGCTTAGAGCGTTACACAAAACTGTGATTATATATTTCAGGTCTTCTTTACATTATTATTAATCATAATAGTTAAGTTTTATGTTTAAATTTAAGGTCTTGAATTGAAATGATTATACATGAATGTAACAGCTGAAATAGCAGACTCCAGAGATGTCCCAACTTGTAAACTGTTTTTCCTGATGAGAGAAAAAGAAGTGGGGAAGAATAGGGTGGCTTCCTAATATGATAATTTAAATTTCCACTTCAAGGTTTTCCTATTCCTCTTTTCAAATATAAGATACAATTTAAATACCTAAAAAGAATAAGGTCTTCATCCTACTTGAGGAAACAATTACTTGTTTTACCAAAGCCAGTTTAGGTTTTCACTTGCTACTTATTGGTCTTCTCTTATTTGCCTATGAGTTCACAGAATATTGGATTGGTGTCCTGTTTGTCTTTGAAGCTCTACTTTATGGCAATTTTCAAAATTAGCTGATCACTGAATGAATAAATGCCGGCACTTATCATAGTGTGATAAGTGTGTGTATAAAGTGATAATTTGGACCAATATAACAAAATATTCCATTGAGAGTTTATAAATTTTATTTTTTAATTAGCAAGATTGATAAAATACTGGGGAGTAAGTATTGTTAAACATTAAGAGACTGTAAATTAAGTGTGTTGTTGACATCCGTTCAGCTACCAAGAACAGATAGTAAGGAATCAAAGATTGTGACGTTGGAAGAGACCTTAGAACATGTACAGGGTGGATCTGGATACTCTAATTTTGAATGTGACATAGTTAAATTGATTTGAAATAATAGTCTATATACACTGACTAATCATTTACCTCTCTCTGTTTCAAAAACAGAGACTCCTCTGATCTTTAGAACTCTAAGGAGACAGACAAAATTGAGCTGTGGTGTTCAGGAAACATCCCTTTTTTCCACTTGTCCCTGAAGAAGGCACTGTCCTTCTGTGTGCCACTTTCAGACTTCTTCAGAAAGTACAACTGAGTGTGTATGTCAGGGAGTTGGAGGTCTGTGGGATGATCGTATGTACAGGCATAATCATAAGCTCATTTGCACACACACACATACCCTCCTCCATTACAAATCTCTGCTTCCCAGATTTCATGGTGTTGCATATCCTTCTTAGAGAATGACAGAACCAATACAGTAATATTCTCATCTTGACTTACTTGGCAAGAACAAGTTCACATGTGAGGAGCATGCGATGCTCTTACTAAAAATAGACAGAATGTTTCTTTGGACTTTTCTATGATGAAAGTTTGAGGAGAGCAGCCTTTTATTCATAGCAATAGCCATTGACCAGCATGTATCATTCAATAAATATTAAGTGAATGTTTACAATAAGCCTGACACTCTTTTAGGTTCTGGTGATGCTTTAGATATTAGCAATAAAAAGGAGATTAAAAAAAAGAAGAAGACTTAAAAAGAAAAAATGCCATCTTGATAAATTACAACATGCCTTCCTAAACAGGGAGCTTCTGCTTTTCCCCTTGCTCTTGCACCACCAAAAAAAAGGATCTGTAGACCTAGGAAATGTCTTCATTGTTGCTAGAAATATTTATAATCCTTTCTATGCCTTGACAGACCTACTTGATGATAATAAAGCTGAAACACAAAAGAGATGCTAAGCCTTGCAGAAGATTTCTGTAAGATTTCAATTGTGAGTTTTATAGAACACTAACGAATATGTTTCAGTGAATGTTGTCAGCATTAATAAAGCATCAAAGGTCTACAAATATTCTGTAAAACATTCAGGAGTACCAATTTTCCTTATTCTTATGAATACTATTAGTCTGTCCATTCTTAAACATGAGTTGAACAACTTACAGAACCACAGTTTCTCATGTGATAGTTGGTTGTAGACTCATGAGCTCCCCCTCTCAAAAATAGTAGGTTATAACACAGTATTGGTCCCCTAATCAAAGAGCCTGAGTCTACTGTTGATTAGTTGGTGTCTCTGAATAAGTCATCCTTGGAGTCTTTGTTTCCTCATCTGTGCTATGAGGAAGATATTGGATGGAGTCAGATGCTCCTGGATTAAATTCCAAGCCATCCACTCACTAGTTCGTAACTCTGAGCAAGGAGTTCACTTTCCCCATCCATTGGAGAGTATGTACATCATGGGGTTATTGTATGAATAAAATTACATTATGTGTATTATTAGATAACACACATAAAGGGTTATCTTAGCACATGAAACATAGTAGTAATACAATTATTTGCACAAAATGATCATTTAATAACAGTTCTTAAGAATTAAAGCTTTGTTTCCAGAGTAAAAATTCTTTTATTTTCTTCATCAGTTCAAAGGAGATAAAGAACAGAACATCACTTCCTATAACAAATGATCAAATGATTTTCCTTTCTTCCATACTTTGATTCTACTACTACTATATACAAATCCCAAAAGGGCATTTTCTAAATAAATGTGGATTATTGTCAGAGAAATGTAAGGGGATCTGTGAGTGAAGGGAAACCATGATATAGGCAAAAAACTGCTTATCTGACCTGGACATGTTCAACTGGTCAGATGGCTCAGAGCAAGCATGAGATTATATCATCAGTATTTAAAAGGATGCTTCGTGGAAGTCTCTGCCATCATGCTTAGGGAGAGATGAGTGACAAGATAGTGGAAGCTACATGGGGACAGAACTTGGCTCTCCATAAGTAAGATCACCATTAATGTCATAGCTCACCTCAAAATCTTACAACTATCTAAAGAACATCAAATTTATAAGTAATAAACTATTGTTACATGTTCACAGATATCAGATCTGACACAAGCATCACCTAAAAATTTATTATTGAAGAAAACTTTTACCATGTCAAACCAAAATCTTTCCTTCTATATTTTCTAATTCTTCACATCTATTTTCTAAAATAACCACACAATTGACTGTTTATTTTTGTGATGTCATGAATTAATTTCTAGTCCCAAATCTAATATAAAAAACCCCTTCATTCTTAAATATATATCCTTAATGTATCTGGTTTTCAGTGGGTAACTAATAAAGGCTGTAGCTACAACCCTATCTTGTTTCTAAAGCCTGAGACACTGTCATAATCAATCTGTTTTGTCAAAATTCCTTCTTTCTTTGGTTTTCCCAAACCCATTTGTGAAATCCAGTTTTCAAACATTTCTTCCAATCATTCTGGCTATTCTTTTCTTGGGTTTGTTTGTGAAGAACCTAAATACATAGCTCTTGACTCTTCTTTCTTTCACTCTTTTCTTTGGATGAATTTATGCCACTTCAGCAAAGGTTGATGGGAAAAAATTAACCCCAATGCTGTAATTCTCCATTCTATATCATGAAATAATTTCTCTTACATGCATTCAGAGTGGTACCAGATTCATGCCATCCTTAGGAGAAGTGAGAAAAATGGCCATTCATATCCTTTTTTTTTTTTTTTTTTGTGGCGACAGAGTCTCACTCTATCACACTCGGTGGAGTGCTGTGGAGTCACAGCTCACAGCAACCTCCAGCTCTTGGGCTCAAGCGATTCTCTTGCCTCAGCCTCCCAATAAACTTTAGTTTTTCTCGTGGAACTCAAATTGAGAAAGACAACTCTTCCAAACCTCTCTGGTCCAAACAAACCGTTCAAGACCCATGTTTCCAACAGCTTCCTAGCTACCACCTGGGTAAGCCAGGACCCCTCAGGTCCTTCATCTTCCTCTCACAGCTTTCTCTTTTTCCTGGTGCCTGTTCATGAACACTTCTCTAATCATCTGTCAGAGAAGCTCAGGAGGAGCTCTGAGCTCTTTTATCTCTGAAACTTGCAGAGATAAACTTGTTTAACTGGGGAAAGGGGCAAGGGAGGGGAGGGGAGTGAGGAGGATGGATGGAGGGAGGGTGATTGGTGGGATCACACTTATGGTGCATCCTACAAGGGTACAAGTGAAAATTACTAAATGTAGAATATAAATGTCTTCATATAGTGATTAAAAGGCCATGAAGGCTATGTTAAATAGTTCAATGAGAATATTTCAGATTGTATATGATGTCAGCACATTGTGCCCTATGATTGCACCAATGTACACAATTATGATTTAGTAAAAAAAAAAAGAAGAGTTGGAATTTATGTCACCTGCCTTTGTGACTGCCTCAACTAATACAGTCTGGCAGAAGTGAGGATTGATGACTCTGAAGCTGGCTCATAAACATACACCCTCTCTGCGCTATTCTCTTGGAATCAGGCCTTGAGGAAGCCCGTACAGATACACTGAGAAGCCACATGGAGAAAATCCAGCCTCAGGTAATAGTCAGCACTGACTTCCAAATACGTGAGTGAATGAGCCTTCAGATGATCTTAGCCCCAGGTTTCACGTCTTCCCAGATGAGGGCACAGGCAGCAAGGAACAGAGACAGTAGCGTTCCTTCCAAATTCCTGACCTATAAGTCTCTAAGCATTATTATAAAGATTACTGTTCAGGCCATAGAGTTTGGGGTAGGACGTTTTATTAAGAAGAAATAAATGACTGGATTACAGGTCTGCTTCTCCATCTTAAAGGTAGTGGATTTTGTAAATGTATTAATTGAAGGTTAAAAAGTATGTTTGAAAATTTAAAAAAATTTCTCTTTCCTTAATGATCCATTTGATGGACATAGTCACATTAATAACACTTTTGTATTGATTTGAGTTTTTTTTTTTTTTTTTTTTTGAGACAGAGCCTCAAGCTGTCACCCTGGATAGAGTACTGTAGCATCACAGCTCACAGCAAACTCCAATTCCTGGGCTCAAGCGAGTCTCCTGCCTCCACCTCCCAAATAGCTGGGACTACAGGTGCCCGCCACAACACCCGGCCATTTTTTGGTTGCAACCGTCATTGTTGTTTGGCGGGCCCAGGCTGGATTCGAACCCACCAGCTCAGGTGTATATGGCTGGTGCCTTAGCTTGTTGAGCCACAGGCGCCGAGCCGTATTGATTTGAGTTTTAAGGAAAATTCCATGTGTGGAGATTCAACTAAAATTGAAAAGGAACAGGAACTCATTTTTCCCCTTTCTCCCCTCTTCTGAGCAATTCCAACTCTAAAGAAGCTAAAAAGGAGAAAAATAGGTCAAATTAGATGGGAGGAAAACAGATATATTCCTGCTGGGGTGCTGCCCCAGGGACAGGGTCCTTTAAGACTATGGAACTGGTGGCAATCAACTGAAGAAAAGTAAAGTTAGAAGAGGAGAGAGATAATAAAGAGACAGGACACATAGAATAAGAGTTTTCAAAGGTGGGAAACACAGGAGGTTGTTGCTAGTTTGTGGGGTTCCCATGAATGGCTCTGAGTGTTTGTTACACTCAGCTTTTATTGAAGACTATTTGCTCATTTAGCCTAGTGGGTAAGCTGAGGAAGGGAACAAAAATGTCACCAGTTTCCCAGAGTAAGCATGGCAGCTCACATTCTATCTATAATCATTAACATGAAAGGTCTGAGCAGCCTTGAGAAATCTGAAACCTGAGCCTTGTGTGGGAGCAGCTTCCTGTCTGTGGTCACACACACAGATTCCTTGGGGGAAGTTCACCCCCTTCAGTTTCTCTGTGGAGCAGATGTGATGATGTCAGGCCTCCTCTGAAGAATTGATGGAAAAGAGGAATTTTCCTTTGATCTCCACCTCTTCCTCTGTGATAAGGGGATACAAGACCCAGCTGCCCATATCTCAGGGGTTGAGCTGTTCCCTTGATCTCTGTGCTGGGGATACAAATCCCCACAATGGGTATTCACTTTGCATGGTGACTGGGCAGAGTGGCCTAGTTAATGTTCTTTGCCAGGTCTCACTGTAGCCTCCTCTACAGCCATTGTTCTTTACCCCAGTCCCCAACAGGGGTGTTTGCAAGCTGTATCACTTACAGACCAGACTTCTAGTAAAAGCAAGAACTGCTCAGATAAGTAATTTAGCTTCTACTTTAAAAGTAAACTAGCGAAACTGTTTTTATTTCACCTTGCTCAGTTTATTTCTCTGTTTTTCCCTTTTCCTGGGGGTGTTTTTCTTTGCCAAGAATGGGGTCTACAGTCCCCCTTCTGCCTGCATACTAAACCCTCCTAATATTCAAAGCCCCATGTCTGCATACTTTTTCCTTTTTAAAAATATATCTCTTGTAGAGATGTGAGTCAGGCCAATGGAGGGACTGGACATTCACATGCTCTCCTACCCCCTGCACTTAGATGGAGGATGTGCAGGGAAATGGTATGGTTGCTGTTAAATAGTGCCCCTGGAAGCTGTGTGGCATCACGAAGGAACTCCAACTGGAAGCAGCTTAGATGGCTGAGCTACCATGAGAAGTACAGCCGTCCGACGGAACCACTCTGACCTACAGTGGACACATAGCCCCAGTATGTTGAACAACTGCACTTTGTTTTGTTGTTAGGCATAGCCTACCCTGAATGATGCAGAAGTTGGCAGCAGGGACCACCATAAATATGGCCAGTTACCATCAGACTACGCTCTGTCATGTCCCCACTGGGCAAGCTCCACCCACAGCCTTTGAGTTTCTCACTTTTAAACATAAATGAATAGCAAAAGATCACCAGATATTTAAGTAAATGTTCACACATTTAAAAGATTGACTATTAACCACCCTACCCTAAACAGTTCTCAAAAGAAACAGAAACAAAGGAAAAGGCAAAAGAAAATTTCAAAAAGAACATAGTTGATAACCTTAGGGAAATATGAGGACATATTTTATCCATGAAACAAAAACAGGTTGCTAGAAAAAAAAAAAACAGCAATAAGAGAAAGGAGATGGATATTAAGAAAAAAACTTTTTGAAATAAAATTAAAGTATAACAGTTAAAATTAAAGTTCTGCTGGGAAAACTGGATATCTACATGTAAAAGACTGAAACTGGACCCTCACCTTTCTCCACTCACAAAAATTGATTCAAACTGTATAAAGAACTTAAATTTAAGGCATGACACAATAACAATCCTGAAAGAAAGCATAGGAAAAACACTGGAAGATATCAGTCTGGGGAAAGACTTCATGAAGACTGCCATGGCAATTGCAACAACAAAAAAAAATAAACAAATGCATTTTCTTATATAAGAGGAAATTTATTTTGCCACAAATATGCCAAACATATCTTTTTCATATACATACCAAATATAGTAAATTCTAGATTATGAGTTGTGAATTCCACAGCTCACGAATTACATAGATTTTGAGTTTTTTCTCCCACTTTTAAGTAATATTTCTATATATTTTCCATGAAAGAGTCAGGTAACTATGGTGTCTTAGTCATTTTAGGCTGCTGTAAGTACATACCACAAACTGGGTAGCTTAAACAATTAAAATGTATTTCTCATGGTTTTGGTGCCTGGGAAGTCCAAGATCAATGTTTACTTGCAGTGTCTAGTGAGGGCTTACTTCCTGGTTCACAGACAACAGTCTTTTCTCTTTACGTGGCAGAAAGAGGGAGCAACTTCTCTTAGGACTCTTATAGGGATACTAACCCTGTTCATAAGGACTCTATTCTCATGACCTCATCTAATTCTAGTTGCTCTCCAAAGATTGCAACTCCATATACTATCACATTAGGGGTAAGATTTCAACATAGAAATTTTGGGTGATAGAAGCATTCAGTACATAAACGATAGCAAGTCTCTGAAATTTTCATGTAGCAATTCTTGTGGAGATTTAAAAGTCACAAAGGAAGCATAAAAACATGCCACATAATTGGTTTATGGATTGCTAGTAAATTTGTCCAAATGCTGCCATTATTATGAATAGTTGGTGTTTGATATTATTAATAAAATTTATATTTACATATAATAATTTGTAATAATAACATATACATTTTTTTTTTTTTTTTGCTGTTTTTGGCTGGGTTTGAACCTGCCTCCTTCAGTATATGGGGCCAGTGCCCTACTCCTTTGAGCCACAGGCACCACCCACTATTTTCTTTTCTAAAAACTCAATTCAAACTAGCTTAAGAAAATAAAGGGGTTTATTTTGCATTTCAGGATGACTGGATCCAGGGATTTAAATAAGATTTTCAAGAGTTTCCTTTTCCATCACTTTTTTTTTATGTTTTAGCTTTTGTCTTTTCCTCTACCATAGGCTTCTTTCAGGAAGGTTTATGTTAGTATTGTCCCCTGCCCTCCCTCAAATGGAATTGTTTATTTTGGGGAATTAAAAGGCAGAGTGAATAGCCTAGCCTAGCTGTAGTGTTGCCAATTCTGCTGTTTCCTGGGGCAATGGAGGGCTATAGAGGTCAGATCAATCCATGTCATGTGCCATCCTAAGGTCAAGAGGGTGGGGCACTGATTTTTAACTCCTTATTTCCCAGACTAGCATGGGGAACAGATAATATTCCAAACAAAATTGAGACTCCAACACTAAATAAATATAGGAGGGGGGGAAATAATAATAAAACCCAAAGAGATTTCTATTATATTTAGCCAAATATGATCAACTGTGTTACTGTTTCTGGTAATGATAATAAGTTGATTCCAATGGATGTTATTAAAGTTCCTCAAATATTTTCTAGGTGATAAAACAGATAACTATATATAATCTTTGGAGCCATGCTAATAAGGTAGATACTTATAAGGAATTTCTTTTTATTCCTAGTGCAAGAGGGTGTGTTTACATTTGTTACCTTTTGTGGTAGATTTTGTAGGAATGAATAAAAAGTTTAATTTTGAGGCTTTATTTCTGGGTGTCAAGTCCTTTGAATTTGGAGATCATGGTTGAAAGAGCCTTTAATAATCAAAATTGTTTTCTTAAAGTTTCTGTTACTTTCCCTCTCTTTTCTTTTTCTAGTTCTTTATTTTAGAATCTTCACCACCAATATAATGTGTTTTCCTTTTGAAACAATTCATTTAACTATAAAGTTCACCTTGTCTTAGGGAATATTGGCTCTGAATACGCGGAATAAAAAATGCATTTAACGGGACACTGCTTTATTTACTATGGTTCAAATAACATTTATGCAATTAAGTGATCAGTGTTCAGCAACTGAGTTTAGTTGCTCAGAAAACACTACCCTTCATTTAAGATTCCTTGAAAGTTGTGTCTGTCTATTTGATGCATTTCTTCTCTAAATTTAGCATGTTTATTGGAAACGCCTGGATGCTCAGAGATAGTTATTTCCCAGAGCTTTAAAAATGATTTAGCACAAATTGTGTTCTATTTTCTGGCTTTAAACTTTTATTTTAAAAATAAAATTTTACCATCCTATATAACATTTTTCATATTTCTGTTGTATTTAGTTATAGACATCATTGTTTATTTTGTGCACTTGAAAGACAAACATTTTGCACAACTATAGCAAGTAAATGTCTTGGTTTATAAATATATAAAGACTTGCAACGCAGACACTTTTCAGGTCATGTCTTAACCTTTCAAAAATTGTGGTGGTATCCTAACACATCAGCATCTCAGAGGACTCTATTTTTAGTTCAAAATATAAAATGTATTTTATTTTGTGCATGTCTGAGAAATAGGACACCCATACCTTAAAATAACCAGATTAAGTTCTTCTTGAAATATTCAGGAATATTCTTGGGAATCTGTGACTCTTGTCCTTTCATATTTCTTCAACCACTATCCTTGGTGGATTAATCTTTTACTGTTTAATACTGAAATGTTACCAAATTTCTCTCTTTGCTCTCTTCTCACTCTGTCAGAAACCTCACAGATCAAATGTGGCCTACAGAGAGTGTGTTATGATAATAATGATTATTTTTTGGCTCTGTCAGTACTTGGAAATTAATTGACAAATAAATAAATATTTAACAATTTGGAGATTATGCATTAAATCTATGTCTAGCTTTTCCTGAAAACCTGGACTATCCGGACCACCTCGGCTGGCCTTTCCATTAGGCGATAGTTAGCTGGAGCTGTGGGCCAGCTGCCCCTTTGGACAGGACATACCCTGTCTCTTCCACCTG
The DNA here is from genome assembly GCA_963573935.1 of Arctocebus calabarensis. Classification (NCBI taxonomy): domain Eukaryota; kingdom Metazoa; phylum Chordata; class Mammalia; order Primates; family Lorisidae; genus Arctocebus; species Arctocebus calabarensis. Next base: position 27,325 of record CAUYON010133464.1, read on the forward strand.
TCACTCCGTTTAGTATCCTTCAGAAACTGAGGTTAAGTCTCAGTTACCAAGTATCACACTCGGGCTATTGTTGTCCTTATAGTATAGAAATATTTCTTGACATTTATGCCTCCATAAAAAACTAGAAAATGAAAGACCCGGACAGCGCTCTTATGCAGGAAAACTGGAAGAACGTGAATGTCAATGTCCAAATGGCAAGTGTAGCCTCGTGTCTCTGAAAGATTGCATTTACTTCTATGAGATTTTAACTACCATTTTAGTGTTAATTGTTCTAAAATATATACCTCCCTTTCAGATATTTGTTCTAAACTTCTGGGCCATCCACACATCCATTGCTTATTTAGCATCTTTGCTTAAATGTCTCGTAGACCTTTCAAGCGTAGCATGCCTGACGTGAGCACATCATCTCGTTCCCCAGAGTCACTCTTCCACCTGTGATCTGTGTTGAGGCAGATTGTATTATTGTTATCAGCTGCACATCCTTCCCTGCCCTATGAGAGGATTCTATATCTGCAGTGTACATACAGTGTTTTCCTTGGGAAGAGCATACTTTCCCATATCATTTAGATCAGGATCAGCCATGTGACTTATTTTGGCCAATGACCTGTGATCAGAGGTGACACCAGTCTCAGCAGAAGGCTTTCATTGTGCAGTTTCACCAGCTGTTTGGCTCTTGCTCTCTCCTTTGAAGAGTACAAATCACACATGATTTATTCTCCTTCAACCTGGATCCCAGAGTGAACGAACAACAAAATTACTGGATAAAATATTTTTTAAAAAATGTATAACTAGGCCCGGCACCTGTAGCTTAAAGGCTAGGGTGCCAGCCATGAACACTGAAGCCAGCAGGTTCAAACCCAGCCTGGGCCTGCCAAACAATGACAATTATAACCAAAAAATAGCCCACGTTGTGGCCGGTGCCCATAGTCTCAGCTACTTGGAAGGCTGAGGCAGGAGAATCACTTAAGCCCAACAGTTGAAGGTTGCTGTGAGCTGTGACGCCTCAGAACTCTACTGAGGGTGACATACTGCGAATCTGTATCAAAATTATAATAATAATAATAAATAAAAATAAATAAAGTGCAACTAACCCTGTTGCAGTAACTCAGATCTGTAATCCAAGGCTTCAGGAAACTGAGGCAAGAGGACTGCTGAGCCTAGGAGTTTGAGACCAGCCTATGCAACATAGTGACACCTCATCCCTAAAATTAAATCCATCCATCCATCTATCAATAATTACAATAATTACCTAGGTATGGTAGCATGTACCTATTGTTCCAGCTATTTGGGAAGTTGAGGTGGAAGGATGCTTGAGGCCAGGAGATCATGGTTACCTGAGTTACGATTGTGCCACTGCACCCAGCCTGGGCAACAGAGCAAGACCTTGTCTCTAAACAAAAAGGGCAGTTAAAGCAAAAGTGTGGAAACTCCTTAAAGACCAGAAACAAGAAATTTTGAATCTCTGTCTAATGCAGTGCGAGAGTCAGCATTTTCACCAAGGATATCAGCCAAATCCTTGGTGATTTGAAGTTTTGTATTTTAATGTGCAGATTGTCAGAGTCAGAAGCACTTGGAATCATGTTTAAAATAAAGAGATTCAAGCAAGACCCAGAGGTGAACCCAAGAATTCACAAAACACATAGGGATATGAACTATCCTATTCAGGAGAAAGGAGAGAATAAGGACACTTGCCTTTCTTGGTGTTGATCATGGATGGAAGTGGAGGGAAATCAAAATTCTTCCTTTGAGAATGCTCAGCAACCTTCCCTTTGGTTTGGGGCCAGAATTCACATGCCCCTTATGCCTGGGAAAAACCCCAAGCCATAAATTTATGTAAAAGTGGTTTTGAGCTAGTAGTACACCTAGACTCCTGGCAGTTTAGCAAACACAAATCCTCTATGGAGATACATACATTATATAAACTCAAGCCATGAAAAATCACACCGATGAAGGTTCAAGGAACACAAGTTCACAAAAACTACTTAAACAATTCTTGGAAAAATGAGCTACCTTCAGCAAAATTTAGCAGAACAACAAAATAAAGAGTTAGATTCACAAAATGGCATATATTTGAATGCTTAAAGATAATGAAAGTGTTCAATATATTTAATAGAAAAAGAGGACAGTTTTAAGTCCTTAACCAAACTCCTTTTCATAGATACTAAGATAAGAAATACTGCTTTAGACAGCAATGGGATTTTTTGCTTTGTTTTAAAATTGGACAAGGGAAGGGGGAGGAGGATAAGAGAAGCCCCAGCCTTACACCCCCTCTCCATTAAATAGTCCATACACAAGTCCCAGGGGTGAGAAAGAAGATGGCACGGCCCATGGAGTAGTTTTATTCAGGCTTCCTTTCACATTCACTTTACACCCCTGTGACTGAGGTCTTTGCAAGCACAAGTGGAGCAGTTGTGGTGCAATTCCTTTTCTGAGGAAATGCTTATGGAGACAGCAGTAAAGCCATTTCAATTTTATAATTAGTTTAGTTTCTTATAAATTCACATTTATTTGTGAAGAAAGAAAACATTTAAATGAACGTTAACTGCATTATAAAATATGAGGTCTGACTATGAAATTCATGAACTTATGCACTACTCACCCACACTGGCAGCTCTGTGCCACCTTCTTGGTAAGTTTCCATAATCTTATACAGCAGCTACTCACAGCTGTGTTTGTGACAATGAATGGTGGTGTATTACTGAGTGGCCTTCATTATTGTTGTGTGTCTTTGCAAGAACATCAGACCTTGAATTAGAGCCGTGAACAAATTTTTTGTTGAAGTGAAATCAGGGATGATGATGAGGATGATGCCATGAAGAAAATGGCAGTGTACAAATGGATTAAATGTTTTCCGGAGGGTAGAGAAAGCATCACCAATGAAGCGAGGTCAAAGCGGCTAGTAAATAACAGAACTGATGAAAACATTTAAAAATTTGTTAAATTGTGCATCAAAATCATCAGTTGATTCTGCGAAGCATAGCAGAACAGGTCAATATCAACATCAATAAAGAGGATAATTTTTACTGAAAATCTTGGCATGAGAACTGTGTCTGCAAAAATGGTCTAGAAGGAGCTCACTGATGAACACTGGCTGGAAAGGCATTTTTAGCAGGCAAACAAACATCTGTATTTCTCTACTCACTGGACCTGGCCCTCAGTGACTTTTTTCTTTACCCAAAGATGAAGGAAATATTGAAAGGAGACATTTTGATGACATTCAGGACATCAAGGGTAATACGACAGCTTTAATGGCCATTCCAGAAAAAGAGTTCCAAAATGGCTTTGAAGGATGAACGAGGTGCTCACATCAGTGCATAGCCCCCCGGGGGGAGGACTTTGAAGATGGCCATGGTGATATTCATCAATAAGGTACATAGCAGTTTTTCTAGGACATGTTCAGGAACGTACACACCTTACATTCAATCCTAATGTGCAATGGAAAAATAATTTTTCATTTTCAGAAATACTGTTTCGTGATAAAACTCTGGGTTTGCGTAATTCGTTCCAGACATAATGCATATTTTGAAAACCAAACAATGAGACACAAAATATACCATAAATTTAAGTTGATTTCTTCATTCTTTAAGTTCATTAAACATTAACACTTGGTTGCTTGAAGGGAATAAAAGATTTTTAAGTGACCAGCTTAATTTTTTTAATGCTTTGTAACTCAGAAGACAAAATAGCTCATATTCAACCAAAAAAATTATTAAGAGAGTCACCTGAGCCCAGGAGTTTGAGGTTGCTGTGAGCTATGATGTCCTGGCACTCTACCAAATGCATCAAAGTGAGACTCTGTCTCCAAAAAAAAAAAGAACCTTAATTTTTGTTTGAGATGTTCTATTGCCTGCTTAAAGAAAATCTAATTTCTAATTTGTCTTGAATATAGGAGGCCATCTAACAGCTCCACCTCATGCAACATAATTAGAAATCTGTGGATTTCTGGTAATTTTTTCTTTTTCTTATCTAGGTGCTACCTTTTCCTCCTAGTTGCTTTTTTTTGTCTTTCCTTTCTTTTTTTTATTCCTGCCAGAGACGCGTTTTGGAGGTAATAGATGAGAAGCTCATAGAGATGAGAGCCGGAGCCAAGGGTGGCAGAGCAGAGAAATGGTGCTATTGACCTGCTGTATCCAGTCTGCACAGTGAACATTCCACCTGCCATATGGAGAAAAATAAACCCATATACGTCTAATCCATCACAGTGAGATGAATGTCACCTGCCTCCAAAATGAATCCAAAACTGATATAGAATATCATTTTATATCAATGAAATACATACATTTCACACAGTTCAGTTCCTCTCTCTCAAACTTTTATTTTGTTTTTGTTAAAATAACCACAATAGTCAGCAAGAACTTACTCTCCAGCAAAACTCTAGTACATTTTTTATAAATACCATTATCAAATCAATATTGAAATCCATATATAATACAATGATATCTGTCAAAAGACACAAGAGAAAATACTTTGAAATACAAGAAGAATCTGTAAGTATATAATCACGAGGTAAATTTTAATAGAACAGTAACAACAATAATTAATTAAGCATTGAAATTTAAACTGTGTATTAAAGTTCTCAAATTACTGTACTTACACAAACTTCCATACCCCAATATATATTTCACTTTCTTTTCAAATCTCCAGTGCAAAATTAGTGAAAATTCATATACATAGCCATAAAGAAAACATCAATAATTTTTTTTAAACCTTAAAAAAAGGGCAAATCGTCTGAATATGGCAGAGTAAATAAAACCCACAATCATTTGAAAATGTGAAAATTGTCTCCCAAATAGTGTGTGAACTTTTCCACTGCACAGGGAGATGGGTTGAGGTTGAAACCTGGAAGGAAGTTTCAAGACCAGGGCCTGGATGTTCGAATGGGGCATGTTGGAAAATGTAATGTGTACAACAGAATTGGGATAGAGATTTGCCGTTCCTCCCCACATAAAAAATTATCTGAATGAACTATTATCTTCAAAAGAGCCAGAGAGTTGAATATATAGAACAAGCAAATAAACCTAGGACGGTGAGGTGTTTAATGGGTTGTGCATGGGGAAGGGGTAAAACCTGGAGAGATTGCCCCAGGTACCCGTGTGCACAGCCCAGGGGTCTCACCCATGGGCTGTGAAATCCCAGAGCAGGCATCTTGTCTTGTCTTAGAGGATGATTTTGCTTGAATGGATGCATTCTGTAAATAGGGGGTGACTTATTGTCAACACTAGGACCAATTTTGTCATCAGTTGTTTATAGCTATGACTGTCTTCCTCTTCTTGAGAAGGTAAGTTTTTTGGATGCTCAGGGTAAAAAAAGTGGAGAAAGAAACTGTTAATAATCTCTAATTAACCCCAAGAATTTGCCCTTCAGAGCTATCAATAGATAGCATGAGTGTCTTTTGATTGGACACAATATATCCTACAATCAACACCAGGGGTCCTCAAACTTTTTAAACAAGGGGCCAGTTCACTGTCACTCAGACCGTTTGAGGGCCAGACATAGTTTTAAAAAAGAACTGTGAAGCAATTCCTATGCACACTGCACATATCTTATTTTGAAGTAAAGAAACAAACTGGGAACAAACACAAATACAATATTTAAAATGAAAAAAAAAAAGGCGTTCCCTATCTGCAAAAAAAAAAAGGACCTCCTAACTTCAGAAAAAAAAGGCCCCCTTTAACCACACAAAAAGGCCCTACTAACTGCAAAATAAAAAAAAATAGTCCTCCTAACTTAAAATAAATAAATACATAAATCCTAACTTGTTCTTACCTTGGTCTCCAGGCAGCAGCAGGCTCTGCACAGGCAAGTTCGTGACTAGTTCGATCACAAGTCTCAATCCCACCCGAGACTGAGAGGTGGAGTAGAGAGACAGAGAGAAGAAGGGGAGTTGGAGAGTGCCACGCACATTCCACACATGCACACAGCTGCCTGAGATGAGTTGGCTGCTAAGCAGGATAGGCAGTGGTGGCAAAAACACCTGGCAGGCCGGATAAATGTCTTGGGAGCTGCATGTGGCCAGTGGGCTGTACTTTGAGGATCCCAGATCTACACCTTGAGCTGTGGTCTCATCACCAGTTCACTTACCATGCTTTTGTCTTCAAAGTAATGTATCACATTTTAAAAGCACAGGGAGGAAGGGGCATGGTTTGCAGCCTCAGCTTAGTTTGCAAGAAACTTTATATCTCAAAACAAAAGGATACTATAATATACACAACCTGAAATATTATGTATGTATTTGACTGTTTTATTTTAAATAAGTACATAATGTACTGTGTATTATAACTGATTTAAAAATAACATGCAAGAAAAAAATAATAATAACATGAAAACCAGGGGTGTGGTGGTTCATGCCTGTAGCCTCAGCTCCGTAAGGAGGCTTGAGCTCAGGAGCTGGAGACTGCAGAGTTAAGATCACTCCACTGTGCTGACCCAGTTTCTGGGGAACAACAACAACAACAAAAGATAGTGACAAAAAGGAAAAAATTAAATAAGGGGTATTATTTTAAAACAATTCCTCTGATAAATTCACATACAGAAACTGCACTTCAATTTTGTTTTAACATTACTGGTTTTCAGATATTTTTGAATGGACAGATATTATTTTCAAAAAAACTAATACATGCCATTTGGACTCTAGGGTGACATTTTAAAAACTGTAATACTATTAATTCATCGATTGCTAAATATGTGCCAAAAGAGAGCTAGGTACTATGGGAAATAAAAGGCAAGTAAGAGAAGGGGACTTTTCCTGAAAAAGCTGCATGACTAGAGGAGAAATGAGAGAACATATGACAGAAAATAGCAGCTGCTCTCAGACTGGGGGTCCTGGGGAAGCAGAGCTCATGACTGCTCCCTCACATCATTTATGATTTACTTTTTGTGTGTACAGTCAGCTTTGCATCAGTGAATAGCAAAGCTGAATTCATAAAATAGATCTGTGTGTACCTGTAGAACATGTTATTTACCATTCATATTTTTGAGAACAGGAACCTTGTTGCCATTATTTTATTAGATCTCTTTCCTTCCAGATTTGGAAATGTTTTATAAAAGGAGAAAGCATGGGTAATTTGCTTTCAATAGACCTGTTTTGACATGGCTAATTTGAAACACACCTGGCAATTACAATAAAATAAAGACAACACTGGACTCATTTTCTGGTCAAATAAATAAATAAATAAATAAATTCACATTGAATTTTAAATATGAAAATAAGCTTTCAAGCTGAGTATTTTAAAAGCTTCTAGAATTTAAGTAATGCTTCATAGACTTTCAACACTGAACTCTTGATTTCCCCAAACGTTTCTAACGCATTATAAAAATAAATCTCTTGGCGAATAGGAAATTTCATCCTACTCTTTTCAAAATGGTCATCTGACACCAAAATGGAAAGCACACATAGAGAATAATAGGGGGAAAAGACATCAAATATTTATAGCCTCTATTATTGCATTTCAATTTAGAATGCAGTATTGTGATAGTAATACAGATCACATGTAGGTACTATTCAAAGTACTTTGATAATAGGATGGCAGAATAAGACAAAATAGAGTTAAGCATTTTATTTTATTCTTCTCTTTCCATCCTTTATTTTAGGTTATAAAGAGATAAATACAGCAAGCACACAATGACCGAATTGGCAGGGAAAGGGAGTTAGGTATCTAAAGTTTAAATTACATTATTCAGAATATATTTACGGGAACAATTAATAATATTAGCATTTTGAAAATTACAAAGGAAGAGACTATTTAAGCCTATTTTGATTGTTCTGAATTCATTCACATGGAAATTTAAAGTCTATCTAAAGGTAAGGAAACAAATACTTTCCTTAGTAACTATATGTATTCATATAATACATAGTTACAACCCATTATTTAGATTAGTGCTTCATGGGATGAAAATCATTTTGTGTTCTAGCACACAGGTCTATTTCAAAAACATTATAAGATTCTGGTGACCTTCACCAGTTACTTTCCAACTTTTCTTGACTGCAACAGAAAGAAACGTACTGTTGAATCACAACCAAGAAGATAATCTAGCGTGTTCCCTCTCTAGGAGGCTGAATCATGTGTGAGCCATTCGTACCAATGTGAAGTTCTATTCTTCAAACTGCTATCATTCAAGTCATCGGTGAAATAAGTCTAGTAAGAGTTGCTCCATTAGAATTAGGAGGATTGCATTAGAGGATATAGGTAATTGAGTCTGTATGTGAGTCATACCGAAAAGACAGTGAAAAAAATAGTATTAGTACTATGATTAAAGAGACTATATGGTATCCTGCTTGAGCAACCTCTTAAACTGTAGAAACCATTGACTGTCAACATTTTTTCTTCCTATATTTCTCTTAGGCAATTGAATTTCCCATGCTTCAATTCATACCATACGTCTAGCATTTATGGCAATGTCCTCTAATGTATTTATTCATGGTTTTCTCACCATCTCTCTGTAATCCTCTAATGTCATGAGCTCCCTGAGCTCGGGGAGCCTCTCTTACTCCAGTTTCATGCCCAGGGCTTAGCACTGAGATGGTCACACAGTCAGGTCTTTACGAATACTGGTTTAACAGGTGCGAATACAGAAAAAAATTAACTAAGGTATTCTCTTGTCCTTTTAAAATTGGTTTTACTTTTTAAAAAGTAATACATGCACATTCATAATTTATAAGTCAAATAAACAAAGTGATGTGTAACAAACTATGGTAATTTTCTGCCTAACACTTCTCCAGTTCTCTTTCCCAGAGGCAATCACTTTTGACCCCAAGGTTCCTTCTTGCTGTGTTACCATATTTCTAACTGGTACATTTTGACCATGCCACTTTAGATGCTCTCTATGGACTTTCTAATATGTTGGTTGAGTATCTCACATTATGAAATCCCCTACTCCCCTACTCCCTCTACTCCCCTTTCCTATTTCCTACAGTAGAGTTATACTAAAAGATTTTATTTAAATCTATATTCATTGCTTACATTATTATGACTATGCAAATAATATTTATGGCTGAGCATTGCAGAAGTTTACTAAAATTACATTTCCCTTTTGTCCTTTTTATTGACATTAATGACAGCCTTGCTTCTTCATTAGATTGATTTCATTTTGCTAATTTTTCATATCCTTCCAAGAGTCTTTATACCAATTTCCCACAGAATATTCTTATGGGGTAATCTATAAATTGTTTTTCATGGATTCATCCATCTGGGGATCACTTTTCTTTTTCTATTTGAATAAATTGCTCTTCAGGGACACTGTAAAGCACTTGTCTGAGCACTTTCCTTCCTTACCACACTAAAAATTCTCTTAATTTTTTTCCTAATTTGGGAATCCTGTGTCCTTGATCCCCTCTCCTTTCTTGTTTACTCTCTTGTTTTATTGTAGCATATCTTTTATTTCCTGAGAAGGCATCAATGGGAAATACAATATTTGAGAATTTCCATACCAGAAGGTGTCTTTATTTTACCATGACGCTGGTAGGATGGACATCAATTTCTATGCTGCAGATTTCTTTCTTCATAATTTTTAAGGTATTACTTCACTCCCTTCTAGAGATTGGTAATACTTTTGAGATGCCTGAAGTCCATTTGATTCCTTCTTTTTGCATGACATTCTACCTTCTTTTTATTTTTCTCTTCAAGATTATTTTTGTTTTCATGAAATTTCACTCATAGGCCTATGTGTGGATCTATATTTCCTCTTCACTGCTGTCACTTAATGGGCACGTTTTAACCAGAAACTCATGTCTTTCTGTGCTGGGAAATGTTTCATGAATGATTTTGTGTACATTTAATCCGATTTCTGTTTTTGAAACTTCTGTGATTCAAATATTGTACCTCCTGGACTATCTTAGTTTCTCATCTTTTTTCCCATTGCTGATCTCTTTGTATTCTAGTGTCTGGATGATTACTGTGACATTATCTTTAATCACTACTATAGAGTTTTTCATCTCTGCCACCAAGTTTTTTGTCATGTTCATTTTGGTTTACAAATATCCCTTTTTTTATTTAGCTTCCTGTTTTTGTTTCATGGATGTGATATTTTCTCTTATTTCTCTGAGAACATTTGAGCTTTTCCTCCCTCCAGATCTTTTTTATTCAATTTTTGTTTTTTTTCTCTACTGCTCATATTAGAGACTTCTTCAGGTGTGTCTTAGTCTTTTCATTTTATGTGCAGGAAGCTAAACAGTTGTTAACATTGAGTTGGGCTTCTGGAATCCACAAAAGTTTTTAACATTGACTCAGTCTTCTGGAATCTACAATAGTCTTTAGTATTCACTATGTCTGTGTCTACTTTTTTTGCACAATTTTCACATCATGCTTGGAATCTCCCAGTCCAAAGATCATCTATAATATTTTGTCTTCAAAGCATGAGATTCCAGTGTTTCTCGGTTGAAAGAAGGCAGTCACCTTGCTGCAGAATATAATAAAAGGGAGCTTTCCATCTTACTACTTCTTAAAATAAGTTTCCACCAATCCTCTGTTTTTAGCCTCTGCCTTCTCTGCCAGTCTACAGATGGTGCCAATTCCTGAGCTTTTTGTTCATTTTTGATATTGTGTTGGTTTCTTCCCTCTCCATTTCTCAGTTCTAAATTCACCCTTTTTACCTGCTCTGTAAAAATGAAGATGGGCCAATTAAATGTTTTTCTTCACAGCTGGCACAGTGTTAAGCTTTGTCACTGGGGGACATTGATGAAATGCTGTAGGAGGAAGGGGCTTTCCTTCCTGGATCCAGTGAGCTCCTTTTATCAGATGTCTAAAGCATGAGTAGCTGCTGCAGTGCTAGGCAGCTTCTCCAGAGCCTGCCCTCGCATTTCATGCCATGCTACAGAGCCCAGCAGCCAGTAGCTTCCTCAGCACCTCCCCATCAGGCACTTTCATAACAGAGTGCCTCCTGTGAGCCATCTCCTGAGGAAGAGCTTCTCCTGGCATCCTATGGGGGTATTTCCAGCAAGCTGCAAAAGTACACCATCACCATCCTCTCTGTATCAGGGAGCTGCTTCTGTGCCTTCTCCAGCAAGATCTGGATCTTTGCCTTTAGGGGAAGAGTTGGACAGTGAGGCATTGGAGATCTAGGTTCATCCGTGAACTCTATCGCATCCTTATATCTGCTATTCCTATATTTACTAGAGTTCTTTTTACTTCTTACTAGCTAATCCTTGATTACTCTAGTCCCCTGTTATACTTAGTAAGTCTTTATATTAAACTCTTACTGCTCAAATTATGGCACTGTGATTTGTTCTTGATGAATATAGTCGTTTCAAGCCCAGGAGAGGCTGCCTCCCATCACGAGGTCATAGCATGGTTGATCTGCCCCAACAGCTCTCCACTTATCTCTTGGCTATCCTGACTGGCCTGTGCTCTGCTCCCCATCTTTAAACATTTTTTTTCAAGAGTTTAAATTACTAAAAGTTTTCAGGACCGATAAAGCAGATAGTACCCTGAGTCTTAAATGTATGTGGTTCCTGCACTGTACAAATCCCCAAATATATTAGCTTGGCACACTCTCCTCTCAGAACTGCCCAAATGCCATCTCTGAAAAGCCTTTCCTGATGCTTCCGTATGAAATTAGGTGCCTTTAGTTCTTGCTCCCCTTCGGATACAGACTGTTCACTGGTCTGTCTCCCTGAGTTTTCACTGCACCCTTCATTCTTCTGTATATCATCAGATTTCACACATGTTAAAAATGCAGTAAACCTTTGTGAAATGAATGAACATGTTGAGTTTTGAAAGAATCTGCTTTGTAGTTTTCTCCATAAAGAATGAAACTATGAATATAAAGCAAGATAAAAGTGAGGTTTGAGGACAGGATTAAATGGTAGGATGATTCTCCCTTGAAGTCCAGCCATATTACCATGGCTGCCGCCACAATTACTGCTGCAACACTCTGCTATTGAAAGCAGCTGTCAGGCCAGTGGGCGCTTGGAGCTCTTCACCCTTACAGGATAGGAGCAAAGGAACACAGGTGCTTCTGATTTAGGGAAAACAGATTGTTAGTATATTCTGATATTTTGGTTGACATTTGCATTCATAGGTAAACAGGCATAATCGGGAATTTGTAGTTCTCACAAAAAAAAAATCAGCAGAAATTTTAACACTTCATAGATCCCTTAAATTTACCAATTTATTCTATATGACAGAATTAGGATTTACGTGGGCTATAATTTAGTCTATATACAAGGACTAATAGATGATGTTATTGTAACTACAAACTACATGTTTCTTTCTTATGAAAGTAACATATTAACCCACAATAATGATAGAAAAATAATTAATTGCACCTATAAAACAAAGATTCCTGAATTTTCCAGGCATTGTCTCAATGACTTGCTTCGAAATGTCAACATTTAAATATGTGTTAACTAAGCTTCTATTTTTTTCAGACATTGTGCAGGTTGATAGCGATACTGTGAAATAAACAAGTCATAGGGCACAGAGGATGTCCATGAAATGCCTCTTTAAAGGTACCAATATGTTCATTAGGCACATGAGACTCATAATGCCTGCATTTAAATAATGCTTGCACTCACTTTAAAAACTCACATTTTAAGTAACCTTTAAGATGGACAGGAATTATTATATTAATTTTACAGTAGAAAGATAATTGAGCAGTCATGAGGTTATTTATCAAAGTTCACACAGCTGGTATGTAAAATAAAAAGAACTTTAATTGAGGGCTCTCTATATTGTTCTGGGATAAGAACGTAACTTTAACAGAGTAAACTATAAAAAGAAGACCAACATTTTAATCAACAAGTCAATTCTTTCCCTTTCTTATATGGCAATTCATGCAAGGTTGGGATGCCAAAAATATCAATTAATTAAACACTAAGTTTCAAACTTTTCTAAGTGATCTCTAAAAAATAAATTTGATGGGGCATTCTATTAGTGACTTTGGATAATTGCTTGAAACTGTTTTGGAAAAATAAATTCTCTCTCGAAGGTTTTAAGTAAAATTAACAGCAAATTACAGGTAAATAGATAGGGAGCTACAATAAGGGATTTGGGAAAACCAGACAGTAATAAATCTACTTGTTTATTTACTGATCAAATGTTTATTATCCTCCTCCTGTGTTCTCATCACTGAGATGGGCACATGGAGATAGAACAAAGCACTGTCTATGGTCAATATGGACAGTGTGCTGGGGGTAACCTGGAGATGGAATCAATTCACATGCTCAGGGAAGAAAGCAAGGAAGTCAAGAAAGGATATTTGAATTGAGTCTTCAGGATAAACTGAGTAATCTAAGAGAAGAAGAGGAAGGTCATCCCAGCAGAACACTAGGATATGCGAAGACTAGAAGTTGAGAAAACACAATACATTTCCTCTGGGAAAGGTGAGAAATTCATCATGACCTGAGAACAAGTTGCATGAGGTGAAGTGTTACAGCCACAGCTGTGAAAATAGGTGGGAGCCTCTAAGATGTGTGCCTTTTATCTTGGAGGCAGCAGAGAGGCATTAGAACTGGGTAGATTGTGGCGAGGATAAATGATCAGATTCGGCATTTAGGTTGAAAGTAGAAGAGATACCAAGTGCTAAAAGCAAGGGGGAAAAATAGAAGATAAAAGCTCTTTAGAACTAGTGCTGAATGCAACATTCTCTCTTTGATGTGGGGGTATAATTTCTTATCCTAATTTAGTGATTCCTGCCCAGCAGACCTACTTTCCCTTTCAAATTACTATTAGGACTTTCGGTTTTGGTTCCATTTCTTATCTTAGTGTTCTGCTTTCTTTCTTTTCTTTTCTTTTCTTTTTTTTATTGTTGGGGATTCATTAAGAGTACACAGAAACAAGTCTGCTTTCTTTCAAAACATTAGTTGATGGGTGGTTTGAAGATCTTGTTCACTATCATTTAGTTTTTCTTAATTAGGTTGATACTTCTGAAGAGGCTAGTTTTATCACAACATGTAAGAGAAAAACTCATCATCTTGGAAATGCAAGGATATGTAATAGAGAAATACCACACTGAAGCTCGGGGTTTGCCATCTTGGCAAACTTGGTCTGGAGAATGTCAACAAATCTCTTTGAAGGTAAAGGATAAATTATTGCATCTGGCTCCATCTGTTTCTAAGAAAGAGGCATAACACCTCGTGGGGCTCTTTGGATTTGTAGGTTTCATTTGGACCTGTTATGCTTACCCATTTACCAAATATCTCTAAAGACTGCTGCCAATTTTGAGCAGGATCAGAGCAACAGAAGGCTCTGTATAAGGTCCAAGCAGCCGTAGAAGCCGCTCTACAACTTGGGCTATCTTAAGGTGTCTGAAGTGTCAGTGATACATAAAGACACTATGTGGAAACTACCTTACAAGTAAATCCTAGCATGAAGCTTTCATAATTTTGGAGCAAAGCTTTGCCTCCTCTGCAGAAAACTCTCCTTAAAAAAACCAAAAACAAAAACAAATAAACAAACAAAAAAACTAGCTTCTGGCTTACTGCTAGCAAAGATACAAGCAACTAAAAGTTTGACCATCATTCACCAAGTTATTAACCACATGGGCTACCTATCACAAACCAAGTGTTTGAAACCAAGCCAACCTATTGAATATGTACGACAACACTCCATTGTCAAATGAAAGTGGTATGTAGTGGGGCTCAAGCAGGTCTTGAAGGCACTTGTTAGTTTAAGAGCAAGTATCACAGAGGCTCATCACTCATATTTCTGCATTGTTGCTTTCTTCATCCTCAACCTGTCCCTGGTCTCATGGAAAGCTTCCCATGATCAACTGAATAAAGATGAATAAAGTTTGGGGTCTGGCTGAAAGGTCATTCTACACAATATGCCAGCATCACTCTGAAGTGGAAGGCTGCAGGGCTGTCACTCAATAGATAAACCCAAAGGGCCATGCTAAGGGAAGTGCTTAGAGTGGTACACCGGGTTGTCTATTTTTTCCTGGATAAAAAAAAAAGGCCAAATATATGAATCTACCCTGATTTATGTTCACCGTGTAATGTTTGAGTGAATGGTTAGAGACCTCGAAGGAACACAATCAGAAAATTGGCCAGAAGATAGTCTGAGGAAGTGCTATGTGGATAGACCTGACTGGGCACAGAATATGAAGATATTTGTGACCTATGTGAATGCTCACAGAATGACATCAGTAAAGACGCTTGTGAGAAAATGTGCTCTTCTGTGGACAGTAGTCCATATCTTTCCCTAGCCACTGCTATTAAACAGAAAGTGGCCATGGATGCAGGGATGGAGGGGATGCATGGGCTCAACAACCCAGGGCGGACTGGCCATAGCCACTGCTGAATGGCTAGTCAGTCAACAGACAAAGCTGGAGACACTACTGATACATCACCATTTCCTTGGAGTCTTGTCAGCTTCCTGCTCTCAGAGTGATTATATTGGACCATTTTATCATGGAAGTGTTGGTTCTTTTTTCCTAGAAAATATTCTTTTCTGGGTATGGATTTGCTCTCTCATTTGAAATACTTTTGCCATCATCCTTGGTTAATTTGGATCCAGGGCAGCCATTCAAGTGCCTTGCTCAAAATTATGGACTTCTATCGTCATTGCCTCTGACTGATGAACTTATTTTTTATAACAAATGAAGTATGGCAAGGGTTTCATGTTTATGGAATTTACTGGTCTTAGTATGCTACTCATCGCCCCAAAGAAGCTGGCCTGATACAATTGTACATCACCTTTTGCAAAGTCAGGTATTGTACCAACTGGAGGGCAACATAGTTGGGGACTGGAGCAATGTTCTCCAGAGCTAGTTCTATTATCTGAATCTGAATCTAAAACCAATATATGATGTTCTTCTCCCATAGCTAAGATTCAAGGGGTTGATACAGTGGCTATCTATGAACATTTTTGCTTATTCCTATAAATTTTGACTTTTAAGGTTTGGAGGTCTTAGTTCCCAAGAGAGGGATATTTCCACAAAGGACACAGTGATAGTTTTAATATTGAGACTGACATCTGACCACAGTGGACTCCTCATGCCAACTAACCTTTTGGCAAAAAGTTGGGTGGCTGCTATACATTGGATAAAGGGGAGCATGTTTGGAAGGGGGAAGATATTTTGAGGTGCCTAACTCTAACCCTAACTCCCATGTCTGAGATACAATTTAATAGAAAACTGCACCTGACCAACAGAGGTGTGACTGGTAAAGGTAGACACCCTTCCCAAATTAAGGTTTTGATTGTACAACCAACAAAGAAACCACCACCAGCTGAGACCCTGGTCCCATGAGACCATAGGGACTAAAGAGTAGCTAATAGAAGAATAAAGTTATGAATACCAGCTATGATTATATGACCAGTTGCAGAAATGAGAATTTGTAGTGGTTATGAGTACTTTTTCTTTATTTTAATTTAGATTTATTTGTGTCTATATTAACTCATTGTTTTATTTCTTCTTTCCTTCTCCTACTCCCTTAGTTTCTAAATAAGATGTTAAACTTACAGCTCAATATTTAGTTACAGGGTGTCAAAAGGGGAGCTGTGATTGGTAAGAAGAAATCCTATGTGTCCGATGTTTCAGTTTTGCAAGAGAGTATTGCATAATCCAGGCAGAAGCATGGATTTCCTTTTGTATTATAAGGATTTGGGGTGAAAGAACTGTGCATTGATGCCCAGTTGACCAGGAGAGGACTGTTTTAGATTGCTCTGTATCAACTTGTTTATGCTGAGAATCACATTTCCCAGAATCCTCTCCCCTATAAGATTCTAAGTTAAAGCTGGCAAGAAGGGGACTTGTATGAAGATTCCCAGAATCCTCTCTCCTATAAGATTCTAAGTTAAAGCTGGCAAGAAGGGGACTTGGGAGGCACAGTGTAAGACCAGCTTTCTCTGGGGTCTTCGTCACCAAAGTGGCCAGGAGAAAAATTTCTTCACAGCTGTTGGCCTGACAGTTAAGAGCAGTCCAGATGCATTTATCAGTGCACGCTTGGCCATAAATCAACAGAGGCCGTAGGTGGCCTCCCATAGACCTCTCATGAGTTCCTCCCTTAGTCTCACTTCGGTGGATAGATGTGCTGCTCTTTCCAGATTTCCCTGTAATCATTTACTATTTGATTGTTTGTCCTGCACCAGCACTTAGGGACGAATCTACTCTTCTCGGATCATCCAGCTCTCCCTCTGGGCTGGCAATTACCCAGCTCCTCCCCCAGTTGGGGTAGGTCTGACTCCTCCAATATTTCCCTCATCCTGTAACACATAGAGTGAACACTCCTTCCATGACTGAACCAAACACACCCTCCAAGCTCTTGTTTTTCTTGGAAAACTTCATAGCATTAAGATAGGAGTGGGATAAGTAAGTGAATTTTAAGGAATTACTAATAGAAAGCTTTTCTGTGCAAGTTTTTTCCCTAAAAAATTTAATGAATATTACATAACAGAAAGACTTAGAAATTAAAAGTTTGAATTATTGAATTGGAGGGTAAGATTGAAAATATATTTATATTTATTAGGACTCTAAGTTTCAGAAACATATCTTGACATTACTGAAACAGAAACATGTGTTTATTGGCTCAAATTGCTGAGAAGTACAGGTTGTATTTGTCGGCCTTGGGCATAGCTGAACTTAGGTGGCTACATAATGTTATCAAGAATCTTTCTCTCCATGCCTCTCAGTTCTGCTTTCCTCTCTAGTTCCACTCTCAGAAGCTCTGTAAGTGGTAGAAAAGATGAACATTGGCTGTCCCAGGCTTATATTCCACAAGCTTCATAATGCCAATGGAATAAGAGTTATTAACCCCCAAGACTTTAGCCAAAGTTTTTACGGTGATTTGGTTGGCATGTGCCTACCTCTTAAGCAGTAATTGTGGAGTCTACTTATGAAGGATAAGATCAAATTATACCCCAAGAACTAGTGCAACCAATCTAAATTTCATGCATCAGAAATGCAAATGTTCATAAAGAAAAGAGGTGTTCTGTAGTCAGGATGTTTGTAGTCAGGTGAAATCAATGCACCTCCATTCTATCACCCTTGATTGTCCAGCAAACACATATATTTTAATTCATACATCTTTACATTTCTTTTAATATATACATTGCTCTGATGAAACATATTGTTAAGTATTTTATACACAACAAAAATCACCTTCTATAAAAAGTATCAATGTGTAATCTTGCACTCTGCAAGGCCAAGTCAGGTGGATTGCCTGAGCTCGAGTTTGAGACTAACCTGAGCAAGAGTGAGACCCCATCTTTACTAAAAATAGAAAAACTAACTGGGCGTTGTGGCAGGTGCCTATAGTCCCAGCTACTTGGGAGGCTGAAGCAAGAGGATAGCTTGAGCCAAAGACTTTGGGGTTGCTGTGAGTTGTGATGCCATGGTACTCTACCCAAAGGTGACAGAATGTGATTCTGTTTCAAAAAAAAAAATAGTACAAATGTGCACTGTACAGTTAATTCCATGTATTTCCAGTATACGTGCTGAAGTGAGTACAAACACTGTGTATTTCTAGATCTTAATCTTTGCTTTATGTCTAGTAGTCTCAGATATAGCTTCTCATGGTTGAGCAGCCTATGATTAAGTAGTGTATTTGTTTAAGCATCTACCACAAACATAATAGACAATAGTGGAGTAAGTAAAATATAAAATGTAATAAAATTATCATTTAGAAATAAATTGGAAGAGGGAGCAAATTAATAAACAGTGATTCTGCTCATCAGGAATTGTAAGTCCTTCTGGCCCTGTAGGATAGCGAGCTCCTTAGCTAGCCAATCTGTTTCATGAAGGATTTCACTGGACAATTTAAAGTTGCCAAGAAAATCACTTGACATTTGATACTGATATTGAGAAGGACTCATTTTTGGTAGCTACCGTACTCTAACTACTCATCTCCTATTGGTGAAATTTTGATGATATAGGGAATGTTTAGGGATTGAGTATTTCTAACCATTTGTTTGCCATTTTTAGGGTTTCTCTGGAAGGAAAACTGTTTCAAAACCTTGGTAGATATCGAGGCAATTTGCATTTGGTCAATGTGATAGATTAGTAACCAAAACCTGAGATCATGTTGCATCAGAGAAATCTGAGTTTGTGGTTTCTGTTTCTTAGTATTAGGCCTCAATGATCTACCCATATTTCAATCCATAGCTTAAAGGTTTATGGTGGTTCAGAACAATTTTGGAATTGGGAATGATAACTAATTCTCACATTATCTCTAGGTAGCCTCACAGCAAAAGTTCTTTTCACTGCCTTTAATTCAGAGAATTAAATTGGAGTTTCACTTTTACATAAAATATCCTAGCTAATACCTTCATCAGGAATAGAGTGCCACTCAAGTTTCTTAGAAAGAACTATAGAATCATATTGCATATTGCTGCTGCTTCTAAATTCTATTCTTATTTGCAACATTTTTGTTAGTCTCCCTGGGTTTCTCGCACTAACTTTTTCTTAGTATTTAGGATTTGCCTTTCTCAATTTTTAAAGCTTATGGCTACTCGAATCTGAGCTGTGCAGAACTATTAGATACAGATATAAAATGAGATTGTGTTTTCTTTTAGGCAAGCTTGAGAGACGTTGGCTAAGATATTTCAGCATCCTGACATTTTTCCACCAAGTTCTCTAAAGTTCTAGCTTCAGAAGATGTATAACCTGAGTCTGAAGGAATGATAGATAATAGTTTAAGCATCTGATTTTCTAGTATATTGCAGAGATAGATTACTCTAAAGATAGTGCACAAGGAGTATTCACTACCCTGTTCTGAACCTCAACTTAGTCAACTCAACATTTTAAGATTTGTCAGTAACATCTGTCTTTCATATTAGCTAGAATATTTTTAGTAGAAAAATGACAGCAACCCTAATCTAATTATCTTAATTTTTAAAAAAGGTATTACTTGGTTCATAAATCTGAAAAGGCCAAGGGTAGCTTGAGGCAAGGGCAGATCTGAATATCTGAGTTCCTTAACAATGTCATCAGAAATCTATTTCTCCTCCTTCTATCTCAGTTTTCCTCTTTCTTTTCTTACCTCTCAGGAAGGGTCTTTGATGAGCTGACCAACTATAGCTATGAGCAACTCAAGGCTTTACAGCTTTTGACAATTTAGATGAACTAGAATTTCACTGGAAGAAGCCATCTTTTTTCTATGTTCTGGGCTGCCTTTGATTGGCCTAACTTGAGTCACATGTACCAATCACTGTGCATCAGACTCTTACCAGCCAGTCTTGAGTTTATGACCCACACTTGAAGATGAAAGGATGAAATAAAGAATTTTTAAAAAAGAAATTCAGTTATTAAAAAAAGTTCATTGGATAAGCAATCACAACAGATATTCATTAGTATTATGAAGATCACCGGGCCAGGAGTCAGAAAAAATAAAGTCTAACCACAGTACCATTGTCTTCTAGCTGTTTGGCCCTTCCCAAGCCTAGTTTCCTCCTCTGTGAATTAAGGACATTAATGCAAAATTCAATTATTTCACAAAGTTTTTGTGATGACAGATAAGGTTTGCTATATCACTTCAAAAATTAATACGCAGATATCAACTATTATGATTAAAATATTTGGAATTATTTTAAAACATTTTTAAAGGAACATAAGTGTTTAAACATTTTTTTTTTTTGAGACAGAGCCTCAAGCTCTCACCCTGGATAGAGTACTGTGGCATCACAGCTCACAGCAACCTCCAATTCCTGGGCTCAAGCAAGTCTCCTGTCTCCACCTCTGAAGTAGCTAGGACTACAGGCACCTGCCTTCATGCCGGCCATTTTTTTTTTTTTTTTTTTTTTTTGTTGCAGCTGTCATTGTGGTTTGGTGGACCCAGGCTGGATTCAAACCTGCCGGCTCAGGTGTACATGGCTGGCGCCTTAGCCGCTTGAGCCACAGGCGCCGAGCCCCTTCTTGATATTTTAAAAATAGAAGGTTGGCCTTGGGATAAGGGACGAGGAGTTCTCTCTTCTGTAACTTCTTCCTGCTGAGAGGAGCATGTAGTTTTAATTGGCCAACTAGAGGGTGATTATGATTTTTAAACAAGTAAGGGGTGAGAGGAGGTGTT
The DNA here is from genome assembly GCA_963573935.1 of Arctocebus calabarensis. NCBI lineage: Eukaryota > Metazoa > Chordata > Mammalia > Primates > Lorisidae > Arctocebus > Arctocebus calabarensis. Next base: position 48,266 of record CAUYON010133464.1, read on the forward strand.
AGAAGATGAGTTTTGGAGAGCAGCCATATGTGCTGCACGGTCTTTCTTGTATGTTGCAGAGATAAGGGAGAAGAAGGTCTAGTGTTTGAAGGCAATCATGAGTGGATGACAAGTCAGAGGGAGTAGGTAAGAGGGATGTAGGATTTAGTGTGGGATATATATTAAAAGATAATGATGGGTTAGATAAGAGAGAGGTTTGAAGATTAAAAATACAGCATGGTGGTAGGGTTTGAAGAATTTTGGGTGTTAAAAGGTCAGATAGAGAATGAGGGGACAGGATAGTAGTAGGGGAACTGAAAGTGAGTTTTTTGATTCTTTGTATTAGAGTAACTGCAGCTGTTAACTCCTTGAGGTAAGGGACTTTGAGAGATAAGCAACTGGAGCAAAGGTGGGACTTAACTGATGTTTAAGCACGCTGAAAGTAAATTCACAGTTTTTTGTGACATATAGGAGGAAGTGGTGAGAAAGATCAGGAAGGTGGAGGGCTGGAGCTTCTAGTAAAGAACACTGTAGAGATTTAAAAGAAGTGGAAATGGAGGTTAG
>CAUYON010133465.1:0-14715 GCA_963573935.1 Arctocebus calabarensis
GTGCCTGTAGTCCCAGCTACTTGGGAGGTGGAGGCAAGAGACTCGCTTGAGCCCAGGAATTGGAGGTTGCTGTGAGCTGTGATGCCACAGCACTCTATCCAGGGTGACAGCTTGAGGCTCTGTCTCAAAAAAAAAAAAAAAGTGCTATTATGTAAGCAAAGTCACCATGGCTTTTCTGTTTATTATAAAACTTATATAAGAGAAAGCTAGAGATCCACAACTCAAAATAAATTCACTGGAAATTTCTAAATTGTAACTAAAATGAAAATCACTTTAGTGAAAATCAGAGCTCAAAGGCAAATTTCAAATTATAATATACCTCATTTGTCTGATAGTGACAGAAAGCAAAATACTCTAGGTTTGTGATTTTTTTCCTATAACTGATTGTTTTAAGAGCTAAAGCTATCTGAAATAACTGCCTACCTTACTGAATCTCACACACACACACACACACACACACACACACACACACACACACACACACATACAAACACAAAACATTAATAATTTTCCATTAGGTAGTAACAGGCTAGGAGTGCTATGGCATCAGTCTAGCTCACAGCAACTTGAACTCCTGGGTTCAAACTCAGGCTGGTCTTGAACTCCTGAGCTCAAAGGAGTTCAAAAATCCTCCCAAAATGCTAGGATTACAGGCACGAGCCACTGCACCTGGCTGATTTCTCCATTATATTTTATTCTTTGTCACTATGTTGGTTTTTTTAAATTAAGATGTAAGAAAATGGGCCCAGTGCCTGTAGCTCAGCAGCTAGGGCACCAGCCATATACACCAGAGTTGGCGGGTTGAATCCAGCCCGGGCCTGCCGAACAACAATGACAATTACAACCAAAAAAAAAAAAAAAAAACCAAAAAAAAAGCCAGTTGTTGTGGTATGTGCCTGTAGTCCCAGCTACTTGGGAGACTGAGGCAAGAGAATCACTTGAGTCCAAGAGTTTGAGGTTACTGTCAGCTATGATACCACAGTGCTCTACCTGAGGGCAACATACTAAGACTGTCTCAAAAAAAAAAAAAGATGTAAGAAAATGAAGTCAGAGTTTTTAGTCTTCTGAGCTTAAGGGTGGCTATAAAGATCCTTTCTGACCATGAGATTTAGTGGTTGCAGACAGTTGAAATTTCTGGAGTTTTAACTGTTGAAAACTGAAATTTTAAAAAAATTCTTTTAGACAATTTCAAAATTGAAGTCATCAACATTACATACCACAGGAATAACATTTGCAGCCATATCTGGAAATCGGACAGAACAGGAATGCAATGTTCGCACAAGGAGTTGTCTGTATTTGTCAGTATCTTCATGCTCAGACACATTATTTGTTTTTATCACTTCCTTCTTCAGGACAATAACCAGCTATAGAAGAGAGTTAAAATAAGTGAGAAATATATCAGACATGGCTTCACAACTTACAAAATGCTGTCACAGTTTTGTTTTACCTCTTCAACATTCCTAGAAGAAACAAGATCCAGTGCCAACTGCAGAGTTTTTTTGCGTACTTCTAAGTCTGGTGTGCTCAATACTCTTAAGATGTCCATAACTAGATCCTAAAAAATAGCCAAAAAATCAAGAAGTAACAACAATCTTTCTGGTCATAAGGAATAATCTTTACTACAAAATGGTGGGCTCTGTCCATTACCACCTTAAAAATAAAATCATTAGTGGTAGAATAATTAGATATTTTGGGTCCCCAATATGTATAATACAATATGAAGTAATAATATATATGATACATTCAAACTGAAAGTGTTTACTTTGACTCTATGGAGCTTTAGATCCAACTTATAGTTTAAAGGAAATAACAAAAATCAGAGCTAAATGATAATGCCACAAGAAAGTAATGACACATTTGAAAGGAAGCACATCTTATAAGACTATTTATCTGGTCTCTTCAACAAGTCAGTGTCATGAAAAAAGATACTGTTCAAAATTAAGAAGTGGAAAGGACATAACTAAATATATATGGTCAGGAAATGGACAAAGTAAAGAAAAAGGGCATTTGGGGGGATAACGGGAAAAACCTGTATTGGACTTGGTATTAGATAATACTAAGAAATTATTAACAATTCTCTTAAGTGAGATAATAATACTTGGTTCTGATAGAAAAAAGTAATATTTAAAAAATACATACTTTAAAATTTAATCTATGGTAGATAAACTTTTTAAAATATGGTAAAACTCACAATTTATAAATTATTTTACTCTTTTATAACTGTTTTTCAAAAATCACAAACTAATGAAAAAGTTCTACTTGTATACCTACATTCTCCTGTATCCCTACATTTACCAAATGCTAATATTCTGCCACATTTGTTTTATCATATGTTCTCCACTGCTAAACCTTTTAGTATACCTCTCCCAAGAATAAGGATAATTATTATTTTTTTTTAGAGGCAGAGTCTGAACTTTGTTGCTCTCAGTAGAGTGCCATGGAGTCACAGCTCACAGAAACCTCCAGCTCTTGGGCTTAGGCAGTTCTCTTGCCTCAGCCTCCCGAGTAGCTGGGACTACAGGTGCCCACTACAACGCCTGGCTAGGATAATTCTTATACAACCATACCATAATTATCAAATTCAGATAATTTAACATTGAATAATACTACTAATATACAGACTACATTCATATTTCCCAAACTGTCCCAATAATGATGTTTACAGGTATTTGTTGTTGATCTAAGATCAGCACTGCATTCATCTGTCATGGGGCTTTATTTTTATTTTTATTTTTTTGAGATAGAGCCTCAAGCTGTCACCCTGGATAGAGTGCTGTGGCATCACAGCTCATAGCAACCTCCAATTCCTGGGCTCAAGCGAGTTTCTTACCTCTGCCTCCCGAGTAGCTGGGACTGCAGGCGCCCACCACAACGCCTGGCCATTTTTTTGGTTGCAGCTGTCATTGTTGTTTGGCGGGCCCGGGCTGGATTCGAACCCGCCTGCTTAGGTGTACGTGGCTGGCGCCTTAGCCCGTTGAGCCACAGGCGCCGAGCCGGGGCTTTATTTTTATAATCATCATTCTCATGGATTAAATAAGAATGCTCATAATTTTCTAGAATCTGATCATCTTTCATTCTCAATCATTTGGTATAATCATTTTCCATGAAATTATACACAAATTAAAATGACTATATCACCATTGCTAATACTCAGAATAATACAAATAAAAAAGATAAAAGTTAACAAATTAGTTCATATTTTTAAAATTTTTTTATCGCTGGGCTCAGTGGCCCATGCCTGTAATCCTAGCTCTCTGGGAGGCTGAGGCAGGAGGACTGCTTGAGCACAGGAGTTTGAGACCAGCCCGAGCAAAGTAAGACACTGTCTCTACTATAAATAGAAAAATTAGCTGGGAGTACTGGTGCATAGCTGTAGTCCCAGCTACGTGGGAGGCTGAGATAAAAGGATCCCTGAAGCCTGGGAGTTTGAGGTTGCTGTGAGCCAAGTAGACCCCATGGCATTCTAGCCCAGGCAACAAAGCAAGACAGTCTCAAGTAAAAAAAAAAAATAAACAAACACCCAAAAGGCTATGGTGAGTCAAGTATTATATTTTAGTTAACCAAAATTTAAACTGCCCAGTCTTCAAGCATTTACATTAACCAAAATGGCAAGCAAGGCTGGGAACAATCTAAATTTAAAAAAGCATTTTCTTTAGGATCTCTGTCTTCCAGATAACACTTACCTGTAGTACTCGTTCATGAGCAGGATGCTCTTTTAATTCTATCAAGCGATCCAAAACTATGAGCTTTACATTATTGTCACTCTCCTTAATAATTAAATCAATGTAACATTGAGCAGCAGCCTATATAAAAAAGAGAACAAAATTTTTAGTAGTCATTCATCTATTAAAAGCACAGAAGCTGAAAATAAGGGGGAAAAAGTTCCTATGAAGCCAAAATATACTTACTAATCCCTGCACTAGAGTTTATGCATTTTGTTCAGAGAGAATGTGCTTCTCTATTCCCTAAATACTAACCAATTTTGTTATTTTTCAAGCTTACAGAAGATTAGAAGCATTACAAATATTTATTTAAAGGGTTGGAAAGGGGCTGCTACAGACAGAAATACCTATTAACAAACAAAAATTAAAGCTTAAAACTAAGAAATAAGGCAGAAAAAAGTTATAGTCCCAAAATATAGCCATCAAGCATATTTCTGCTTAGGGATAGTCTAACTCTTTTGTATTAGAGTGTGGGAAAAAACTCTAATATAATCTAAGATTATAAAGATGATCCTAAGTGATTAAAATATTTTAGTACATATTTAAAATAACTAAGACAAAAAATGTATAAAGTATTTTAGAATGATGAAGTTTAAAAGCAAAGGATAAAGGAGCAAACTTGAAAGAACTCTAAATAGCCAAGCCGGAAAAATTTAACCAACTTAATAGAATAAAATATCCATGCTGATATAAGGAAAGAAAAAAGGAAACAAAGGAAAGAAAGAAAGAGCAGAGAAAGGATAGCTCTTCCTTGAGTAAGTATTCCAGTTAGTAAATATAGAATGAGGTAAATAAAAAAACCACTATTAGAATACCACAATAATAACTGTTTTAGAGAAAATCCACTGGGAGGTGCTAAATAAGTAGGTGTGAATTTGAGGTACAACATATTCTCAAAGTACCTTTCCCACAATATTTATTGACTATCATGGGGGAAATCGTAACAGTGCAATTGGGCAGACATCACCTTCACTGGTTAATAGCATCTGTAATAAAATACATCATGTATTCCTTGATATTATACACTGAGAAAGTACACACCACTTCTGTGGTACTTTCTCCAAAAATATAACCTCAATCTAAGTAAGAGAAAACATCAGGCTGTGAATTGAAGAATATTTTACAAACAAACTGGTCAGTATGCTTCAAATGTTTTGAGGTCATGAAAAAAGAAAAGACTGAAGAACTACTTCAGAAGGAGGAGACAAGAGATACAACTAAGTGCCATGTGGGATTCTAGGCTGGACACTGGAACAGAAAAAGGATATCAGTGTAAAACTGGTAAAATATGAATAAAGACTGTAGTTAATGATTCTGTTCTGTTAATGTTATAATTTTGACATTTACACAACGGTTATGTAAGATGTGAACATTTTAGAGAGCATGGTGAAGAGTATGAGAATTTTTGTCATTTTCGCCATTTTCCTATAAGTTTAAAATCATATCAAAATAAAACATTTTAAAAAATTTTAAGCATTGGTGAGTAAAGCAGTAAATTTTCCTATTTATATAATCTGGCTTTATAGAATAACTGATTCTCTGAATATATTAGAGGTCCCCAATACAGAAACTTGATAGACTAAAGATGTAAGGTAATATTCTATTATTGAAAATATTCACTGAAACTTTTCAGGATCTTTTATTTAGGGTCCAGACTCATTTTCCCAGATCCAGTAAATACAGTATGAACATAAATGTAAACAAGGTATAGAGAGAGGGCGGCACCTCTCTCAGCCCCATATGCCGAAGGTGGTGGGTTCAAACCCAGCCTTGGCTCAACTGTAAAACAAAAAATAGCTGGGTGTTGTGGCAGGCGCCTGTAGTCCCAGCTACTCGGGAAGCTAAGACAAGAGAATCGCCAAAGCCCAGGAGTTGGAGGTTGCTGTGAGCTGTGTGACGCCACGGCACTCTACCAAAGGCAATAAAGTAAGAATCTGTCTATATAAAAAAAAAAAAAAAAAAAAAAAGTAAAGAGAGAAATTTTAAAACAGTAGTATCATTCCCTGGAAACCAGAGACACAGTTGATCCTGAAACAACACAGGAGTCAGGGGCACTGAACCTCTGCATGGTCAAAAATTCATAACTTTTGCCTGTAGTCTCAGCTACCTGGGAGGCTGAGGCAAGAGAACGGCTTAAACCCAAGAGTTTGAGGTTGCTGTAAGCTGTGACACCACAGCACTCTACTGAAGGCAACACAGTGACACTCTGTCAAAAAAAAAAAAAAAAAAATTCATAACTTTTGAATACCCCCAAACTTAATTAGTAATAGGCTTCTGTTGATCTGAAGCCTTACCAAAACATAAACAACATAAACAGTTGAACATGTTCTGTATGTTGTTTGTACTATATACTGTATTCTTTTTTTTTTTTTTTTTTTTGATACAGAGCCTCAAGCTGTCACCCTGCATAGAGTACCGTGGCATCACAGCTCATAGCAACCTTCAATTCCTGGGCTCAAGCGAGTCTCCTGCCTCTGCTTCTCAAGTAGCTGGGACTACAGGTGCCCACCACAACACCCGGCCATTTTTTGGTTGCAGCTGTCATTGTTGTTTGGCGGGCCCGGGCTGGATTCGAACCCGCCAGCTCAGGTGTACATGGCTGGCGCCTTAGTCCATTGAGCCACAGGTGCCGAGCCTATATACTGTATTCTTAAAATAAAATAAGCTAGATAAAAGAAAATGTTGTTGACAAAATCTTAAGGAAGAGAAAATATATTCACTGTTCATTAAATGGACATGGACCATCATAAGTTCTTCATCCTCATCCTCTTTACATTGAGGAGACTGAGGGGGAGTAGGAAGAGAGAGGGTAAGTCTTACTAACTCAAAGGTGATAGAGGCAGAAGAAAATCCATGTAAAAGCAGACCTAACCATGTTGTTCCAGGGTCAACTGTACTGTTACTCTTTCTCTTTCCTTCTCTACATGTACGTGAATGAGAGCAGAAAGGAAAAAAAGGAAAGTTGGACTATGTAAGGAATCAAAACATTTTATAAAATTTTTAGTTTTTCTCTCTGTGCCATGTAACCACAATGTAAATAGCAATGTCACTAAATCATGAGTGATAAGACTGCAAATCTAACATCTAATCTTTCCCCAAAGAAACATGCGGTAAGTACCTTGATTGCAGTTGGTGCACTAGAGAGAGTCACTAATGTCCCAGCAGCTTCGTATTTTACAGCAGGGCTAGATGACTGTAGTAAGTTATAGATGCAGCGAATGAAACGAGCTCTTTCTGATGGATTAGCATGGCAGACCTGGAGAAGAAAGCATTTAGATTTCAAATAGTCCAGGGACACTTGCTTTCAAATGGAACTTTTTTATAGATGTCAACTTACGGGATGCTAGTTTTCTTAATTTGAAAGCTAAGAATAGTCTTACAAGAATTTATGAATATGTTGGCCAACATGGGGTGAGATAACACAATTTCAGAAAGAAACAATTTTTATTTCAAATAATTGTTAGTTACTTTCTTTATTCATGCTATCCGAATTTAGATTATCACTGCTTCACAAAAGGTATTCAGAAGGTTTATAATAAAAGATATGCATCCTGTATACAAAAAAAAAAACATACAGTAACAAAAGAACACATTAACTCAGAACACTAATATGGGTACTATGATAAGATAATAAATTTGGTCCTAAATTTTAATTTTGGATGCTATGTCAAAAAGGAAAACATGATAGATGACATAGTTCTTAACAGCTCTTAAAAGGAAAATACCATTTCTTTAAACAAGATAAATAATACGTTTTTCTCAAGTATTATTTCCTATTATTTGGGACTATATTTGATACTGGAGAGGAAACAAAAATTTCTGTCCTATTCTAAATGCATCCCAATACCTTTACTTTTGAAACAAAATATCCCTTATTTTATTTTCTTTCAAAGTTAGTATTCATATTAGATTTTCCTACAATACATATTGTCAAATTTCTATTACTTAAGCATGACTTAAAAAGCTATTCCTTCTTACTATAACCTGGACCCCCCCTAAACAGTCACTAGTTAAAGAGAACTCCTATTTTTGTGAAGCTCAGTGATACTCTCTGAACCATAAACGTGAATTAGAAGGAACTATATATTTATAATCATGGTTTCATCTTAAATGCCAATTCCAAACAATTGGAACGCTATGTTGAAAGGAGCCCTTTTGACACAGAAGCAAAGACAGCAATAATCAGTTAGCAGTGTCTGCCATATGCATTTTGTCCACGTCTATATATATATGTACATGTGTACGTATCTATCTATCTATTCACCCACCTATCCATCCACTTTTTACTGATAGGGTCTCACTTTGTTGCTCAGGCTGGAGGGCAAAGCTCACTGCAACATTGAACTCCTGGGCTCAAGTGATCCCACCCCCCACCTCAATCTCTAGGACTAAGACCATAAGACTATGAGTAGCTAGGATTAAGACCATAGAAGTGTGCCACCACACCTGGCTAGTTATTGGGGGGGGGGGGTGTCAGGAGGTATCTCATTATGTTGACCAGGCTGGTCCTAAACTCCTCTGCTCAAGTGATCCTCTTGCCTTGGCCTCTCAAAGTGTTGGGATTACAGGCATGAGCCACGTCTGGCCCGTATCATTCTATTTAATAAAACTATTCCTAATCTATATTTTTGTAGGCCTCCAATGGAATTAACAGCAAAGTTGGATCTTAATCCATCCAAGTTGGATGTTTATTTTATTAGAACATTAAGATGTGATCAACTCTTTCAAAAAATATGTCAAGTTAAAGTGTTGCCAATAAAGTACTTCATTTTAAAATACAAAATTTGGGGGGGCAGCGCCTAAGGCTCAGTGGGTAAGGCGCTGGCCCCATATACTGAGGGTAGTGGGTTTAAATCCAGCCCTGGCCAAACTGCAACAAAAATATAGCCAGGCATTGTGGCATCTCCCCAGTAAAAGTATCAGTAAATTTGACTGAACTATTTCTGATTATGTACCTTAATGTAGGTAAATAGTATAATATCAAAAGCAATTCTGTAAGAAGATAAATCACTGTGGTCCATATAAGCTGTTATCTCATAATGTCAGTAAGATGACAGTATCTACTATCACCTCAAACCAATTAGGATGGCTACTATCAAAACATGAGAAAATAAACCTGGGCCTTTAGTCCCAGCTACTCGGGAGGCTGAGGCAAGAGAATCACCTAAGCCCAAGGAGTTTAAAGGTTGCTGTGAGCTGCAATGCCACAGCACTCTACTGAGGGTTAATAAGTGACACTCTGTCTCAAAAAAAAAAAAAAAATCAACCCCCCCACAACACACACAAAAAATAAATAAATAAATTGCAAATTTTTTTGTTGGTTTTATACTTCCTATCAATGACTTGCATTGTCATGTTAATATATTTTAAGTTTCTCTATTCTCTTTTACAAAAAGTATTTAAGGCTTTTTTGTTTGTTTTTAGATTTCTAAAGTCATCTGGGTATACAAGAAGATCTTGAATTTTATTCTAAGGCTAAATAGAATTCCTTACAGAGGTTTACAAAGGATAAAAACTTGGTACTCTACTTGGAAAACACAAAGAACCAAAGGAAAGAGAAAAAGAAAAAAGCTTTAACAGGCCATATAGTAAAATATTTCTACTATTAAAATATATTATCCTAGCAACGAAGTAGTATCCCAACATACCTTATCTTAAAATGCTGAATTTATTTTGTACAGAGTAACTGCTAACCAAAGCAGATCCATATACTTTAATCATAACAGGTTATCATTCTTACCTTATAAATTAGTTCAACAATAACCAACTGCAGAATGTCTCCAAATGTCTGAACTTGATCAATACAAGTACTTAGGTAATCCAAAGCTCGATCCTAAAATAGTAAGAATATATTTATCACATTCCACTTCATTTAATGCACAGACTTAATGCAACTTAAAAAACCACACAAGGCTTAGCGCACGTAGCACAGTTATGGTGCCAGCCACATATACCTACCAAGGCTGGCAGGTTCGAACCCAGCCTGGGTCAGCTAAACAACAATAACAACTGCGACAAAAAATAGCAGGGCGTTTGGCAGTTGCCTATAGTCCTAGCTACCTGGGAGACTGAGGCAAGAGAACTGCTTAAGCCCAGGAGTTTGACAATGCTGTGAGCTATGATACCATGGAACTCTACCAACGGCAACATAGTAAGACAGTCCTAAAAAAAAAAAAAACCCACACAAATTATAATGAAATATGAAACAAATAGGAAAATCTTAGGGCAAAGAGAAATTAACTAGAGGAAAAAAATGAAGAAAGAATGAAATTAATATATAAAGTCAAATACATTTTCTAAGAATGAGCCACAAATCTGGGGTCTGATTTTCTAGTAACTAAATCAAAGAGAAAAATACTTTACATAATTCAGGGTATTCATACAATCAAAACAAACCAGTTACTTAGATGTATAGTCATTTCTATTACTGAAACATAAACATCTATGGGACCCCAAATGTGGACCAGTGATATACAGAATTATGGTCTCAACATCTCCCAGTAAAAGTATCAGTAAATTTGACTGAACTATTTCTGATTATGTACCTTAAGGTAGGTAAATAGTATAATATCAAAAACAATTCTGTAAGAAGATAAAATATTGTGGTCCATATAAGCTGTTATCTCATAATGTCAGTAAGATGATAGTATCTACTATCACCTCACACCAATTAGGATGGCTACTATCAAAACATGAGAAAATAACAAGTGTTGACAAGGTTATACAGAAATCAGAACCTTTGTGCACTGTTGGTAAGAATGTACACTGGTACAACTGCTATGGAAAACATATGGCAGTTACTCAAAAAGTTAAAAACAGAATTTCCTATGATCCAGCAATTCCACTTCTAGATATATATCCAAAAAAGCTGAAAGCAAGGCCACAGCCTTGAACAGGCTATTTATGCACTCATGTTCACAGCAGCATTATTTGCAATAGCCAAAAGCAACCCAAGTGTCCATCAATGGAGAAATGAATAAACAAAACGTGGTATATTCTTACAATGGATTATTATACAGCCTTAAAAAGGAAGGCTGAATAATACTTGGTAGAACATGGACGAACCTTGAAGACATTATGCTAAGTGAAATAATTATGGCAGTCACAAAAGGACAAATGCTGTATGATTCTGTTTATATGAAGTAGTAAGAACAATCAAAAATCATAAAGACAAACTAGAATGGTGGTTTGCCAGGGGCTTAAAAGGTATAAAGTTTCCATTCTACATTATAAAAAAAGTTACGGAGATGGATGGTGGTGATGTTTCTACCTTATGAGTATATTCAATACATTGAACAGTATACTATAAATGGCTAAGATGGTAAATTTTACATAATGCATGTTTTACCACAGTAAGAAAAATGGAGAAACTAAAACGCATTAAAAGAAGACATGGAAAATAGAATGAGAGTATCTAGATTTCAGAAGAATGGATGGATTCTATCAGTCTTCATATATACTATTCCCCACATTTTTATGATAAATACTAAACAGCAAAATTTCAAGATTGGAAGCCATCAAGGTGTATAAAGTAACTGCTAACCAAAAGCAGATCTATATACTTTAACCACCAGCAGAGCGAGATGTAGAATTGATATCCACTTTTACAAAGAGCCTAATAAGGATACACATCTATTTGAACGTATCTACTTGTGGATCATTATTACACACATACAATGATTAAGGGCAGACTGTATGTAAAGCTACTACTCTTCTCTATTAAATACTTTTACATCTATATCAATATAAGGAAAATCAGTCAAAACCCCAAAGTAGAGTACCACAGAATACAGCCAGAATATTTTCAACTATCTGAATCTATAAGATGGCTGTTAAAAAATGCTTTTTTGAAGAACCTAACATAAGTAAAATTTTAGAGAAGGATAAAAAAAAAAGTATTTTTATACAAATTAAGTCTTCAAATCTAAAAATATGAAAATACGTACATAAACCACATGTACTATAAACAAAGTTGACTAAAAACATGATTAGGCCTACGTAATTCATTTAAATATAGTCATAAAATATTTTTTCAAAAGTACTTCACCTGATCTGCATGAATTAGCATCATAAATGCATTCCTTTTGCAACTTGCATCCTTCTCATTCACCAGAAAATCATGTATCAGTTCAGGGGCATCAGGTATAAGATGTTCAAAATTTCTTCAAACAAAACAGGTAACAACCATATTTAACAAAAACATACTTTGCTATTTTAGTAACACTCTAGACAATACAAAAATTAAGTTTAATCAAACTTTATAACACAAATGATTATTCTAGGTTTTGAAACTTTAAATCAATTAAAATTGGGGGAAGGAATCATAAGGTTACACTTTCATCTATTCAGTCATCAAATTATGTATTTTTCTAGTTCAAATTGGAAAAAGCTGATTGATTCAATTGCCATCTATTAACTGACATCTCTAATGACTATCTTTCAGACACTTTAGAACTATAATATTGATACTTTAAGAATTAACAGAGAAAAAAATATAGTCCTTTGTATTTTATTAATTGAGCAATACATTGTTTTACTTACTACTTATTTTGGAAATTTTAAAATATTATAGTGCAGAGAATAATGAACACTAGCTGAATAAAAACCATCACCTAATTTCTTTTTTTTTTTTTTTTGAGACAGAGCCTCAAGTTGTCACCTTGGATAGAGTGCTGTGGCATCACAGCTCACAGCAACCTCCAATTCCTGGGCTCAAGCAAGTCTCTTGCCTCTGCTTCCTAAGAAGCTGGGACTACAGGTGCCCGCCACAACCAACGCCCGGCCATTTTTGATTGCAGCTGTCATTGTTGTTTGGCGGGCCCGGGCTGGATTTGAACCTGCCATCTCAGGTGTACGTGGCTGGTGCCTTAGCCTGTTGAGCCACAGGTGCCGAGCCTCCCATCACCTAATTTCAACAATTATTAATTCCTGTCTCATTTTGTTTCACCTATATACTTGCCCACTTTCTCTCCTTTCATTTTATTCTGAAGCAAACCTTACACCTATTACTTCTGAAAATGTATCAGCATGCTTCTCTAACATTAAGGACTTTATGCTGGCTGGGTGCAATGGCTCAGGACTGTAATTCTAGCATTCCGGGAGGCCAAGGATTGTCTGAGCTCATAGTTTTGAGACCAGACTGAGCCAGAGCCAGACCTGGTCTCTAAAAAATAGCTAGGTGCAGTGGTAGGCGCCTGTACTTGGAAGGCTGAGGCAAGAGAATCACTTGAGCCCAAGAGCTTGAGGTTGCTGTGAGCTGTTTGCCACCGTACTCTACCAAGGGGTACAAAGTAAAACTCTGTCTCAAAAAAAAAAAAAGGACTTTTTACTCTTAAAATTTATCATAATTCCATTATTATACCTTAAATAATTCCTTAATATCACTATATAGCCAGTGTTCAAATTTCAAACTGTCTTATAATTAAACATCATAGTTTTTGTGTGTGCACTATAGTTTAAATACTGAAATTTTTGTCATCTATACAGTAATATTCAAAGAACTTAACTACATTATTAATCAGAATACCATTTCCTTAACTGATAAAATCTAATAGTAAGACAACTGCGAAAATATATCTCAATCAAATAATATATTAAAGTACAAAGATTCCTATAAAAATTACATTCTACTTCTAAATGACTGACACCTGTGATTACAAGAACCAAGCATGATGGCTTCATCCTAATGATTCTTTGAATTGCTTTTTAAAGTCCAAAGTCTCTAGCTTTTTAAGAACATTAGGAATCAGCTGAGAACTGTATTCCTTGTCATTAAAAAAGTTCCCTCTTCAAAGCCTCTAAGGCTAAAAAGACAAAATGCACATTTCAAAAAGAGTTCTAAAATAAGATTAAAAAAAAAAAAACTCAAAGCTAATAGAGTCTAAGCAAGTAAACACAGTAACACAGTTGAGAACAAACTAAATTTAAAGGGGGCTACTGTCATTCAATTTTAGCAGGTTGTTGCTATGGAGAAAGGAGGGCCTGAGGTGCCAGACTTCTTAATGTTAACAATTTAATGATGATAAGGAAAAAATACTGTGCTGGCTAAACAAAATATGCCTGCAAACTATACACAGTCGGCAACCAATCACTTCGGAACCTGTACCCTAAAAGATTAAACAGTTCTTACAGAACCAAGACAAAGGAGTATCGCTATTTACCTATAGATAGTATAAATGGCCAAAACAGCATTTCTTCTAACATAGCTGTGTCGATGCTCCAAACAAGCACGGATGGCTGGCATTAAAGGTTCTAGCAATTCTGCTTCTTTCAATTTGCAAAGAAAACGAAGAGTAGATCCTCGAATAAATTCATTAGGATGTTGAAGATCCTGATACAAAAATTTAAATATGAAATGCTGAGTTTCAGCTTTTCACAAAAAACAATTTTTAAATGCAAAGTTTCCAATGGAAAAAAATCAAATTAAGTTTGAGCAAATTACCTAGATTATCAGATAATTCCCATCAGATTCCTGTTGATTAAAGCCATTTTTACCTATCTCGTCAATGTCTTATATGTACCACTATTAATAACATATCTACATAAAATACATAGAAAATGTTTGAAAAAAAACAGTAAAACTTTTTACGATAACTTCTTACAACTTCAATTCCAAGTATCTACAATTCGGCTCGGTGCTTATGGCTCAGCGGGCTAAGGCGCCAGCCACGTACACCTGAGCTGGCGGGTTCGAATCCAGCCTGGGCCACCAAACGCCAATGATGGCTGCAACCAAAAACAAAAATGGCCGGGCGTTGTGGCGGACGCCTGCAGTCCCAGCTACTTGGGAGGCCGAGGCAGGAGACTCGCTTGAGCCCAGGAATTGGAGGTTGCTGTGAGCTGTAATGCCACGACACTCTACCCTGGGCGACAGCTTGAGGCTCTGTCTCAAAAAAAAAAAATAATAATAATTCGTGATGACCAAGTAGGTTTCATCCCAGAAATGCAAAGATCTTTCACCATATGCAAATCTGTAAATGTAATCTATGACATA
>CAUYON010133466.1:0-11510 GCA_963573935.1 Arctocebus calabarensis
AGTCCAGTGGACATTTTTAATCCTTTTCATCACTGTGGAAGTTGAAATTTGATAAAAAGTTTCTGGGTGAGTTTACTTTTGTGGTGGAGGATTACACTGGTCATTATGGAGGATAGGTCTGAGAATATCCTGGAGAGCTGGCTTAGTTATAGCAAATTTCTTCAACATGTGGATGTCACTAAAGTATTTAATTTCTCCATCATAAATGAAACTCCGTTTAGCTGGGTACAGGATCCTGGGTTGAAAGTTCTTTTGTTTTAGGAGATTAAAAGTCGATGACCATTCTCTTCTAGCTTGAAAGGTTAAATCAGAGAGATCTTCAGTTATTCTAATATTCTTTCCCTTGTAGGTAATGGATTTCTTACATCTGGCTGATTTCAGAATTTTCTCCTTTATATTAACTTTAGGGAAGTTAATTATGATGTGCCTGGGGGATGTCTTATTCGGGTTGAATCGTGCTGAGGTTCTGAATCTATCTGCTATCTGAATTTCAGAATCTCTTGGCATGTCTGGAAAGTTCTCTTTCATAATCTCATAAAGAAGAGACTCTGTGCCTTGTGATACCACTTCGTCATTTTCAGGTATCCCTGTAAGGTGAATATTGGTTTTCTTTGAGTTATCTCAGAGCTGTCTGAGAGAATGGTCCGTTTTTGCCTTCCATTTCTCTTCCTCTTTGGAAGTTTGGGAGCATTTGAAAGCTTTGTCTTCCTTTCCTTTGAGATCCTTTCTTCTGCTTGCCCCATTCTGTTACTGAGGGATTCTACTGTATTTCTCAGATCTTTGAGGGCTGCAACTTCTTGTTTCAATGTGTCAAAATCTTTGGTCATTTTGTCATTGAATTCTTGAGAGATCTTTTGGGTCATCTTTTGCATTACTGCCTGAAATTCTAATTTCATCTTTTCCTCTATTCCGTTGATCTTATTTGCTATTCAGACTCTGAATTCAATTTCTGACATCTCAGCCATTTGCTTATGCAAGGGATCTTGTGCTGTATCTACCCCGTCATTCCTTGGGGGAGTTGATCTACTCTGATTATTCATATTGCCAGAATGTTTCTGTTGATGCCAGCCTCATGATTATTTTTCACTGTTGCCTATGACCGTCCTCAGAGTTGGGGAGGTGTCTCTCCCAGATCAGACCTGGGCAGGATCACTCTGTTGTTGTTGCTAGATCTTTGTAGGGAGTGACCCTGTGTAGCTCCTCTGAGACTGCCTCACCCCAGGAGTTCTGGCTGCAGGAGCTGCTCCGGAGTGTGGCACGCCCAGATCAAACAGCAGCATGTGGGATGGGGCACCCGGTGGCCTTTGCAAAGGGAGCCCATGCCTCCAGCAGGCTCTGGCTGGGAGGAGGGGTCTGGAGGGAGGGTGGTGGGCCTGGGGCATGGATTAGAGCCAGGTAGGGTCCAGTAGGTGGCAGGCCGAGGCCAGGTAGGTCACAGATTAGCACCATGTGGGAGTCTCAGCAACTTCCTGGCCGCTGCTGGCAGTGGGCCAAGGCCGGCTGGAGTGCCAGTCGAGCAGTGCAGGTGTAGAGTCCTGGCAGCTGTTGGCAGTGGGCCAAGGCCCAGAGGGGTGCCAATGGGGCTGCATAGGATTCCTGGCAGACTGGCATTCCTAGCCACTGTGGGCAGGAGGCCTGGGGCACTGATCAGAGCTGGGCAGCCCCAGGTGGGGCACAGATCGGCACCAGGAAGGAGTCCCAGTGGACTTTTTGGCCACTGCCAGTGGTGGGCTGCCAATCCAGCCATGAGGGAGTCACAGACAAGGCCCAGCAGGGTGCCAATCAGGGCCACAGGCGGGGGTCCCAGTGGAGTGGGGTTCCTTGCTGCTGTGGGCGGCAGACCTGGGGAAGAGATCGGAGCCAGGTGTGGGTCCCAGCGGGCGCCAGACCAAGGCCAGTTGGGGCACAGATTGGCGCCTGGAGGGAGCCCTGGCAGAATTCCTGGCAACTGCTGGCTGCGGGCCAAGGCCCTGCAGGGTGCCAATCAGGGCCACCTGGGGGTCCTGGCAGAGTGGAGTTCCTGGATGCTTGGGCGGTGAGTCTGGGGCATGAATAGAAGCCAGGCAGGGGTCCCAGTGGGCAGCAAGCTGAGGCCGGAGTGGGCACAGATTGGTGCTGGGCAGGAGTCCCAGCGGACTTCCTGACTGCTGCTGGAGGAGGGCCCAGACCCAGCAGGGTGCCAAGCAGGGCTCGCAGGAGTTCCTAACCATTGCTGGTGGCTGTGCCAAGGCCTGGTAGGGTGCCAATCAGGCCATGTGGGGGTCCCAGTGGAGTGGAGTTCCGATCCGCCAGATCGGCACTGAGAGGGAGACCCAGCAGACTTCCTGGCCTCTGCTGGCTGTGGGTCAAGGCTCGCCGGGGGTCCCGGTGGAGAGGAGTTCCTGGCCACTGTGGGTTGTGGCCTGGGGGATGGATTGAGCAGGGCAGGGGTCTCGGAAGGTGGCAGGCTGAGGCTCCACAGAGCACAGATCGCACCATGTGGGAGTCCAGTGGACTTCTGGCCCCACCTGGTGGCAGGCTAAGTCCCAGCGGGGTGCAAATCAGGGCACACGGGAGTCCCAGCATAGTTCCTGGCCACTGGGGCGGCAGGCCGAGGCCTGTTGGGGCACAGATCAGGGCCATGCAGGGGTCCCGGCAGTGACCCTGGCCTGGAGGCTGGCAGAGGCTCGGTGGGGCCCCTGAGTCTCTTATCTTGCTGGCTGCCTGGTCCAGTGATTAGGGAGGGTCAGTGCTGCTCAAGTCCTCCTCCCTCAGTTTCAGCAGAGGTCAGGCTTCTGGTGCATCAGGTAAGAGGGGAAGGGGGTCCTGGAAGTTCAGAATGGCGGAAAACTTTAGTTCAGTTTTTCTGCCTGAAGTTTGGTTTCTGGAAGTCACAGCTTGCCTCAGGGTTGACCTACACTTATCATATCTCTCTCTCTCTCTCTCTCTCTCTCTCTCTCTCTCTCTCTCTCTCTCTCTCTTTCTGTCTCTCTTTCCTCTGGGCTCCCAGTCTTTAGCTCAATTAGGTAGTTTCTGGAGGTTATCTTTCCTTTTGGACAGGAGCCTCTGTGGGAAGCTGCTTCCAGTCGGCCATTTTGCCCCTCTCTCTCACCTCAAAATTATTTTCATCTTTAATCTGAAAAGAACTCTTGGATTTAGGATGAAATAATTCTCTGGCAATTATTTAGGCTTCTTAAAGATACCATTTATTTGACTTCTGGCCTCCACTGATTTTGTTGCAAAGTCATATCTCAGTTAATTAGTTCTCTCCAACTGTGTCCAATCTGCTTTGAAACCCAGCAACTGATTTTCCAACTTTAAATATTATATTTTTTCAGTTCTAGGACTTCCATGTTTTACAGTTTTCTATTCTCTGCTAAAATCTCCAGTCTCATTTTTTATCCTCTTTAATCACAGTTATTTTGAAGTTCACGTCCAATAAAGTTTTTACCAGGAGCTCCATTTATATGCTTCTATTGCCTGTTGCTGTTTATGTTCTTACATCCTAACTACTTGGTGTGCCTGTTATTTTTGAATGAGCACCAATCCTGGTAAATCTAAAATTGTAGAAATGATGTGGCTTCACATAATAATAAAATTCTCAAGCATTCTGGGAGCGACTTCATCCCATATGAGGGCTTGAAATGATGGAAAGCTGGGTTTCAATCTGTATAAAGCTGACTTATTTTGATTGCAGTCTTCCTTCTACAGTGAAAACCTTTAGGATCTCAATGACTTGTGGAGATTTAATGGGTCCTCTTTTGGAGTGAACTTGATGCAGGACAAAGCAGCCAGACGACCTGCCGCCTTGGCCCTGGCAGTGCTGATACTGTGGCGGATGGAGGAACCAGCTTGCTGGAAGGGCTGGACACCTGCGAGAGACACTGGCACCTTGCTGTCTCCTTCCTGTGCTCTTCTGGCTAGTCCATTTCATGGAAGGCCCTTGCTTTCCCTCCCTCCTGCACTTCTGACTGGTCAATATCATGTCAGTTTCCAGGGCCTGAGTCTTCATTGGACATCTGGCTGTAACTGACGAAGAAGTTCCCCACCATAAGAAGTTCCCGCAAAACAACCCCTGGGACTATATAAACCCCTGAGCAGAGAGCTCAGACACAGACCTGGCTGGACCTCTGAGAGGGAGCAGGAGAGCTTGTTCCCCTCCAACAAAGACCTTAGCTGGGCCTCTGAGAGGGAGCAGGAGAGTTTGTTCCTCTCCTGAGTCCTCTCTGCCTGGAGGTTTGGTTTTTCTTCTAGTTGTAATTTTTGTTTCTATAAATGAATCCTGACTTACCACTACTCCTGTGGTCCCGGTCCCTTGATTCCTTCTTCAAATCGCGGAGACCAAGAACCTGAAACTCTGGAATCAAAATAAACTTGAATTTTTGTTCCTCTAGCTTCCCATGATTATCAAAGGCTCCCTTTTCTTTCTCAGCCACTTGGTCACCTTGTCAGAAATCTACAGAAATCCTTAAAGCAAAAACAGCCCGAATTTGGGTGTGTCTCTCTTCTTCCAGACTTTATTTAGTCTTTTTCATCTTCCCTGCCTTCTAGCTTTCCAGGACTTCAGTTAAATGTTCATCTTTTCTCTTATTTCTCAGCAATAGGGTTGGTGAAACTTCCAATCAGCCATAAATTTGGCTGGGTTTCTTAAACTGGTAAATATTTATACAGTGTTTCCATTTCTTTGGCTTCATGTGACGTCACATCATTTCTATAATTATAGATTTTCTAGGATTGACGCTCATTCAAAAATAACAGGCACACAGGTAGTTAAGATACAAGAACATAAGCATATTATATTTTAAGCATATAAGCATAAATTTACTGAAAGCATAGGAAGACAAGTTCTATTCTATATATCCAAAGAAACAGAAATACTGCATAGATATTTACCAGTTTAAGAAACCCAGCCTTCAAATTCTAGCTGCAGATTTTAAAGTAGAAAAAGTAGATTCTAATGAAAATAATTGTGGCTGAATGGATTTGAAATGTGTCATTTTTGTCTTATATACACCATCAATTTACATAGCAGACATGAAAAAGAGAAATTGGCATAAAACTAAGTTTATGTAAAGACTTTGAAACTCATGCATAGAAATGAGAGACAAAGATTATTATAAATTATAAGTTTATTTTTAATTATCATGCTCACAGTACAAAATTTATTTTTCTTTGCAGCAAAAATATGTTCTATAAGTATTTTTTACTTAATTTAAGCTTCCTATAAATTTTAAAATCAATCTTTAACTTTTACCTATTATAAAAAATAAAAAATCAGTATAATCAAACATCAAGTAACATTTTAGACAAAAGGCAACTATAATCCCACCTTCCTATCAAATAACTTTTTAATTTTTTATTATCTTCTATTACACGCCTTCAAGTATATTTATTTTTTATATAGCTGCAATCAAGTACATAATCATTTCCATTGTTTTAAAAAATTAGCAATGCAATAAAATCTCCCCAAATCGCTACATGCTTTTCATAGTGATTAGTTAAATGTTTGCCTTAAAATTCCCAATATTTGATTGGCTCTTAATTGTTGGGTTTAGTTAAACACTACTCTAGGGAAATTTATAATGCACTGCAGTTAAATATTCAAAATAGGTTTGCTACATCATTATTAATCTCCCTGAGTCTGACTTCTGGCATCTCTAAAATGTTATTAGAAATTGTATTTCAAAAAACTGTTGTAAGGATTAGTGCTAATTCAGGTAAAACACGAAACACAAGCTGGCCTACAACAAGCACTCAGTAAATATATAAATGTTTAACAACTGTATTCAATCTCTGATAATTTTATACTTTGAATTAAAATATTGAATATATATTAACTAAAAAATAAGAGGCACCAGCTTTGAAATTGTAGCGATAGATTTCAATATTGAACTCATTGACTGTCCAGCTAGAAAGGTACATAAATTTTTAAATCTTTTGTTATCCTTTTGGATTTGGGTGAGGAAAAGACTGATACAAAAAACTGCAAAAGACTCTAGTAAGATGCTTAACACAGAGAAACTCAGTGTTTAATTCCTTTTTTCTGTAAGTTTTCTCCTATTAAATGCAGAAAGCAGGTTTGCCTTCATGAGCATTACCCTAATCCTTTCCCAGTAACCCAGCAGAGATGCTGGAAACCCCTTTGTTGGCAATTTAAAAATAACAATTGCTTTTTTGACTGTTTTTGATGTGCCAGGGATTGAGTGCAAAATTTGCATGAATAACAGTATTATTAATTTGGATGAATTACTCTTTTGTGCTGGTTGTATATTGATGTGGTAAAAGTCAAAAGGGAGGGCACTCCCTTCCTCCCCAGGCATTGCATTTTGTAAGGATAAGAGGAAGAGACTTCATTACAGATAGAGCTCTGTTTAGAATTTGAACTCTGACACAAATGAGTTGCACGAGTTTGGGAGAGTTACTTAACCAATCTATCTGGGAAGGTGGAATGACACCCTCAGAATCTAAGGAGGCTTAAAATGGAATAATGCACATAAAGCAGCTACTCATTTCATCACTGCCAAAGAAAGATTAGTGCTGTCTTCTTTCAGTTATTCTAAAAAGCCCAAGAGTTGGAGGTTGCGGTGAACAGTGTGATGCCATGGCACTCTACAGAGGGCGATACAGTGAGACTCTGTCTCTACCAAAAAAAAAAGAAAGCTGCCAGACACAGCTATTAGTATAAATCAAAATGTCTGTATGTATTGTATTTGTTTGTTCTCATTAAGAATTTTTACAAATAACGAAGCTGTAAGTAGAAACTCAGTTCAGAAAACACTAGACCTTTGGAACTTCCTTACCATTCAACTCCTCTCCACCTCCAAACTCCAATAATCAAAACAAATGCTAACCATGCAAATTGCATAGCATATGAATTTTTTTATTACATCCCAAACATAGTTGTGACATTTACTTTATTATATGCTTTTGTTGAAAATATCACTTGCATCTGGAATTGCAATACTGAAATATGTGGGTAAAATCTTTTCATTTGATTTCTCTACATGTTCTCCCCATCAACAATGTATAACACAGAAATCTGACATTTCAATCATTACAGTAATATTAGAGTGTCCCAGAAAGATAAATGAACAGTCTTTGGTCTCAGTGATTTCAAGGGTATTTTAATCTTTCTACAAGAAAAAGATCTATTTTTTTTTGCAATTAAGATAATAAAATAATACCATTATATATTAAATTTCTACCTTTCAGAAAATTGTGTTTTTCTCCCTAGATCCTGAATTGAAGGAGTAAAATTATCACTTTCTATAGATAAAGCAGGCATACCTATTATGACATGGTGAAGAAAACAAGTCAGCCATACCTGTTCTCTCTCTTCTTTTTTTACCTTGTCATGTCTGATCATTTAATACAACAGAGCTTGTTTTTACCCAATTTTCACTTACACCTTCTTACCTGTAAGTAGTAAATGCAAGAAAGAAATTTAGAATATATCAGCAAATTAAATCTTTACTCTTCTGTCATACTATGTAGCTTTCCTCTTTGCTTTTTCTCTACTACATTTTGATAAATGCTTTCTTAGTGCTTCTGTCTTCCCTTCAGCCATTCTAGTGAAATGTGTGGACCTCACGTATAATACTGAAAAGCTAAGATTTTAACTGCAGTGGAGGCAGTGATAGCAACTGATAAAAGCAGTCAGGAAGTGGGAAGGAAAAATGGAGAGAGACACAACCGGAAACATTTTTCCAAGAGGACAGGCTTCCAGGAAGAAAAACAAAATATCTAAATATGTGTACATATAGTTAAAATTAATATATTCTCACTATTATAAAAATTTATTTGTATTCATTTAATTCATTCAAAGTTAATTCGGAGTCTTAAAACAATTTGCATTCTAAAAAATCTTGACAGATGAGAAATTTCAAAAATAACCAAGGTAAAATGTACTAGAGATTTATGAACATTTTACTTCAAAGCACTTTTTCTGGCTTGGAGCCTGTGGTTTAAGTGGGCTATAGCACCAGCCACATACACCTGAGCCGGTGGATTCGAATCCAGCCTGGGCCTGCCAAACAACGACAGCTGCAACCAAAAAATAGTGGAAACGGTATGGTGGGCACCTGTAGTTCTAGCTACTTGGGAGGTGGAGGCAGGAGAATCACTTGAGCCAGGAGTTGGAGGTTGCTGTGAGCTGTAATGACACTCTAAAAACAAAACAAAACAAAAAAAGCATTTTTTTCTTAAATGAGTCCCTAAACTTAATTGTCAGATCAGGCACAATGACAGCTCTGACAGCCATTCCAGAAAAAGAGTTCCAAAATTGCTTTGAAGGGTGGGCTAGGCACTAGCATGGGTATGTAGCTTCCCAAGAGAAGTATTGGATGGTGACTACCGTGATATTCAGCAATCAGGTAAGTAGCACTTTTTCAACAATTAGTTTGTGAACTTAATTGCCCAAATTCATAATCCCTCACCTTCAAAAATCTCCTTTCCAGATAATTTCTCATTAGATAATGGCACTGAAAGTTGTTCATTCTAGATGCAGAAAGCAGAAGAGAAGAAACTATTAGTCTCTGACAATAGCTGGGAGACACGGTTTTTGCATTTGCTTTTGTGGTTCCTGGTAGCTGAGGTCAATGGCAGCCACTTCCTGCTGCTACCTGAGATCTAGGCATCTTCTGCAGAATCCCTCACTTCTGTGTTATAAATTGCTGACCATAGTGGTGGGAGTGTCCTTGTTCTGTAATGTCTCCACTTCTGAATTTTCTAACAGCAGTTTTTTCAGCCTTCCGATGGTAGACCCTGAAATACCTAGAATGGCCTTCATTGTTCTGATTGACTGAAACACAATTGAATAGAAGTTAGATTATATGAGTTCCACAAAGCACACTGTGATAACTAAGTATGTGTGTGTGTGTGTGTATATATATATATATATCAGAAATAAATAATTAGTTAAATAAGAAGTGTTTTTATACCTGTAGATTAGACTAACAAATATACCACCCTACATTGTCATGCAAAATTCTACCCCTTTAAATGTGTAATAGCCTCATGTGATTAATATGTTGGTTCAGAGAGACAGATTTTGTATGTAATGGCTAGTTATTCTTAAAAAGTAAAATATTGAGTTTTTTGAACCCTTAGTAACTTTAATAAAATCATGACACTTAGTAAATTCAATACAATCATGTCATCAGTTTTCTACTCATATTCTTAATTGTCGGAAAAATTAAAACTGTCAGGTTATGTTCCAAGTATGTTTTCTCTTTGAAGTTTTATTTCATGTATGAGTTTTTCTTTCACTTTGAATTGAGGAGGAAGAGTAAAGCTAAGCATATAATGAGATGGTTTTCATGATAAATGGTCATGTGCGTGACCCACTCAAATATGCAAACTATGGGAGGAAATTAATTTCTTAGATTAATTCTGGAAGGTGATTTGTAGACAGCTGAACTTCAGAATTATTCATATCTCATATTATGAGAGGACACATCACCACAGATTACACTCTATTAAATACCCAAAGCCTAAAATGGAGAAGCGAATGCAGAATATTTGTGGGAGGTGAACCTGAAGCCACAAAGAAAAGAATTGGGTTGGATTATGTAGCAAGTAAGAGAATGGTCTAGAAATTCAGGGAGTACAGGTTGAAAAACTTGGATGTGGCTCACAGAGCAAAGAAGAATTATTGAAGAGCTTATAAAATGGAAAGAACATGGGCAAAGTAAAAGATAAAAAGTATCTAAAAACAGCTATGTTTTGGGTAAAGAACTTCAGATCAATAAGAGACAGAAAGTTGCATTTTTAGGCTGAGAATAAACATCAAAAATTTTTCACTACATAAATACGTGGGGGTCCTTTTTAAAATTTTATTTTACAATATTAAAGAGGTACAAACATTTTGCTTACATAAATTGTTTGTGTACCATTTAAGTCAAAGTTACATGTGTACCCATCACCCAGATAGTGTGAATTTACCCCTTCCTTTACTGCACCTACTTGATTTTTGGTGAGTGTTATTTCCATATGTGCATATAAGTGTTTGACTAATTAGTTCCAAATTAATAGGGAGCACTTGTGGTGTTTGTTTTTCCATTCTTGTGATACTTCACTTAGAAAAATGATCTCCAGTTCTATCTAAGTTGTTGCAAAAGGTATTAGTTCACCATTTTTTATGGCTGAGTAGTACTCCATGGTATATATGTATACCACATTTTATTAATCCACTCATGTAATTATGGATACTTGAGTTGTTTCCACAGCTTTACAGTTGTGAATGGTGCTGCTATAAACATTTGCGTGAATCCCACCCTCTCTCTTTCACATACACACACACACACACACACACACACACACTTTCTCTCTCCCTCACTCACACTCACACAACATATTATTGTGTCAAACAATGTCAACCATAATTTTAATTGCCAATAATGTCAAATAAATGCACAGGATCATTTTTCAGTACCCACCCTCTGAATTTTAATTGTGTTTTAACTGTTTCCCTTTCATAATCTAATAATTTCAACTTGCTCTCACTACTTTCAGAGACTAGGACACAACGATGTACAAAATTAAACAAAACATCTAGACTAGACTGTTTATCACAACTCAATTTACAAACACCAAAATGTGGAAACAATCTAAATGCCTACAACCCAGGAATGGATTAACAAGCTGTGGTATCTATATAACATGGAATACTATTCAGCCATTAGAAAAGATGGAGACTTTATAGCTTTCGCATTCACCTGGATGAAGGTGGAACACATTCTTCTTAGTAAAGCATCACAAGAATAAAGAGTCAAGAATCTAAGGGATTCAATTCTAATATGAAGCCAGTAGACTATCTAATACATGTACACATATGAGAAAAACTCAAATTAATTCAAGCTGGGGAGTGGTGAGGAGAGGGGGTTGGGGGGGTCACAGTATATGGCACACCTCTTCTGGGCAGGACACAATTATAAGAGGAACTTTACCTAACAAATGCGAACATTGTAACCTAATTCTTTGTACCCTCAATTAACCAGAAATAATAAAATATATATATATATATATAAACAAGCAAATACAGAAACAAAATTAAGCAATCATTGGCAATCAATGACTCTACAGTTCATTATTTGTTTGCTCTCCCTCCTCCTCCCACCCAACTAAAACAATTTCCTCTTAACTAATTCATCTTATTAGTTCTATTTTTTCTTTTTTCATTAGTTTTCTTTTTTTTTATTCTTTTTTTTATTAAATCATAGCTGTGTACATTAGTGTAATCAAGGGGTACAATGTGCTGATTTCATATACAATCTGAAATGTTTTCATCAAACTGTTCAACATACTCTTCATGGCATTTTCTTAGTTATTGTATAAAGATATTTGTATTTTGCATCTAGTAAGTTTTGCCTGTAACCTTCTAAGACCACCATAGGTGTGGCCCCACCAATTACACTCCCTCCACCCCAATCTCCCTCCTCCCCTCCCTTCCCATATTCTTGTGCTATAGTTGGGTTATAGCCTTCATATGAAACCTTTAAATTAGCTTCATAGTAGGGCTGAGTACATTGGAT
>CAUYON010133468.1:0-27199 GCA_963573935.1 Arctocebus calabarensis
ATCAGTTTAAGAAATGTGCCACCTGGCTTGACGCCTGTGGCTCAATGGGGTAGGGTAAGGTGCCAGCCACATACACCTGAGCTGGTGAGTTCAAATCCAGGCT
The DNA here is from genome assembly GCA_963573935.1 of Arctocebus calabarensis. Classification (NCBI taxonomy): domain Eukaryota; kingdom Metazoa; phylum Chordata; class Mammalia; order Primates; family Lorisidae; genus Arctocebus; species Arctocebus calabarensis. The sequence continues at coordinate 104 of CAUYON010133468.1, forward strand.
GGGCCTGCCAATCAACAATGATGGCTGCAACCAAAAAATGGCCGGGCGTTGTGGCGAGCGCCTGTAGTCCCAGCTACTTGGGAGGCGGAGGCAAGAGACTCGCTTGAGCCCAGGAATTGGAGGTTGCTGTGAGCTGTGATGCCACAGCACTCTATCCAGGGTGACAGCTTGAGGCTCTGTCTCAAAAAAAAAAAAAGATATTGAATTAGGCATTTTAAAACTTCTAATAAAGAAAAGCCCAGGACCAGATGGTTTCCCTGAAGTCTACCAAACATTTAAAGAACTAATTTCAATTCACAAATCTTTAAAAAAAAAAAAAAGACAAAAAACACTTTCCAGCTCATTCTATGAGGTTACTATTAGCCTATCAATACCAGAAAAGACATCACAGAAAAGAAAGCTATACGATTCCATATCCCTTATGAATATGGACACAAAAATCCTAAAAAATAGTTAACAAATTGTATCTAGCAACATATAAAAAAGAATATATAATATGACCAAGTGGGATTTATCTCAGAAATGCAAGATTAGGTTCATATCTAAAAATAAATTAATGTAAGTCAAGATGATAATAAAGTTCAAAAACCAAATAACCATTTCAATAAACCCAGAAAAAATATCTGATAAAATCCAACACTTTTCTCTGATAAAAACACTCAACTAGGAACATGTGTATAAGAAAATATCCTGGCTCGGTGCCTGTGGCTGGCTAAGGCACCAGCCACGTACACCTGAGCTGGCAGGTTTGAATCCAGACCAGGCCCACCAAACAATGATGGCTGCAACCAAAAAATGTCCGGGTGTTGTGGAGGGCACCTGTACTCCCAGCTACTTAGGAAGCGGAGGCAGGTGATTCACTTGAGCCCAGGAGTTGGAGGTTGTTGTGAGCTATGATGCCACAGCACTCTATCCAGAGTGACAGCCTGAGGCTCTGTCTCAAAAAAAAAAAAATGAAAAGAAAAGAAAAAGAAAATATCCCAACCTTGGGCAGTGCCTATGGTTCAAGGAGTAAGGCTTCAGCCCCATATACTAAGGGTGGCAGGTTCAAGCCCAGCCCAGGCCAAAACTGCAAAAACAAATAAATAAATAAATAAAAATATTTTTAAAAGGGCAGCGACTGTGGCTCAGTGAGTAGGGCACCAGCCCCATATACCGAGGGCGATGGGTTCAAATCCAGCCCTAGGCGTTGTGGTGGGCACCTGTGGTCCCAGCGACTTGGGAGGCTGAGGCAAAAGAATTGCCTAAGCCCAGGAGTTGGAGGTTGCTGTGAGCTGTGACGCCATAGGACTCTACTGAAGGTAAGAAAGAGATTCTGTCTCTCTACTAAAAAAAAAAAATAATAATCTTAAAAAAAAAAAAAAAGAAAATATCCCAACCTTATATATAGCTTCTATGAAAAACCCAGATACATCAATCTGAATGGAGAAAGCCAATGCTTTCCCACTAATATTAGAAAGAAGACAAAGATGTCTACTCTTGCCATTCTAGTCAACATTATATTGGAGTTCTAGCCATAGCAATTAGGCAAGAAAAAATAAGAGATCCAGATTTAAAAGAAATAAAATAATCTCTATTTACAGATTTCATAGATGACAAGAACATATATAGAGAAAATCCTAAGGAATCTACTACAAAACTATCAAAACTAATAAAATAATTTATCAGGACACAAGATCAACATACAAAAACCAGTCTTATTCCCATATACTAGCAATGGACAAACCAAAAGTAGAATTAAGAAAACAATCCGGGCTTGGCGCCTGTGGCTCAACGGGCTAAAGCGCCAGCCACACACATCTGAGCTGGCAGGTTCTAATCCAGCCCGGGCCCGCCAAACAATAATGATGGCTGCAACCAAAAAAATAGCCAGGCGTTGTGGCCAGCACCTGTAATCCCAGCTACTTGGAAAGCAGAGGCAGGAGAATCGCTTGAGCCCAGAAGTTGGAGGTTGCTGTGAGCTGTGATGCCACAGCACTCTACCTAGGATGACAGCTTAAGGCTCTGTCTCAAAATAAAAAAAGGAAAGAAAACAATACCATATTTAACAGCAGCAAAAAAGAATAAAATACCGACAATTATATTTAACAAATGAAGTAAAAGTACTTCATACTGAAAGTCACAAAACACCGTAGAAATAAATTAAAAACCTAAAACAGGCTCGGTGCCTGTAGCTCAAGCGGCTAAGGTACCAGCCACACACACCAGAGCTAGTGGATTCGAATCCAGCCTGGGCCGGCCAAACAACAATGACAATTATGACCAAAAAATAGCCAGGCATTGTGGCAGGCGCCTGTAGTCCCAGTTACTTGGGAGGCCGAGGCAAGAGAATCGCTTAAACCGAGGAGCCGGAGGTTGCTGTGAGCTGTGATGCCACAGCACTCTACCCAGGGCAACAGCTTGAGGCTCTGTCTAAAAAAAAAAAAAAAACCTCAAAACTAAAACGAATGTACATTTCATGTTCATAATTATGAATCACAATAATTAACATGTTAAGATGGCAATCCTCAGTGAATTGATATAGAGATTCAACATAATCTCTATCAAAGTTCCAAATGATTTTTTGGGCAGATATGGACAAGTTGATACCAAAATGTGTGTGGAACAACCAAAACAATCTTGAAAAGGAACAAAGTTGGAGGATTTATACTGACTTCAAAATCATTACAAAGCTACAGTTATCAAGACTGTATGGTACTGGCATAAGCACAGACATAGATCAATGGAACAGAATTGAAATTATGGAGGTAAGACATCATATTTATAGTTAATTGACAAGACAATAGAGAAAAAATGATCTTTTCAACAAATGGTAGTAGATCAACCAGATATTCACATGCAAAAGAAAGAATTTGGACACCCATTTCACACTATACACAAAAAAGTCAGAATGGATCATAGATCTAATGTAAGAGCTAAAATCATAAAACTCTTAGAAGGTAGGAGTAAATCTTTGTCAACTTCAGTGAGTGATGGTTTCCTAAATACAACACCAAAGAACATGTAACAAAAGAAAAAAAATAGACAAATTGGACCTCATCATCAAAATTTAAAGTTTTTGCGTTACAAAGGGGCATTATCAAGAAAGTGAAAAGATAAACCATAGAATGGGAGAAAATATCTATAAATCAAATTTTTTTTTTTTTTTGAGACAGAGCCTCAAGCTGTCACCCTGGATAGAGTGCTGTGGCATCACAGCTCACAGCAACCTCCAACTCCTGGGCTCAAGAGAGTCTCCTGCCTCTGCCTCTCAAGCAGCTGGAACCACAGGCGCCCGCCACAACACCCAGTCATTTTTTGGTTGCAGCCGTCATTGTTGTTTGGCAGACCCAGGCTAGATTCAAACCCGCCAGCTCAGGTGTATGTGGCTGTTGCCTTAGCCCGTTGAGCCATAAATCAAATATTTAACAATGGACTTATATCCAGACTATATAAAGAACCTACAAACCAATTTAAAAAAAAAATCTAAAAAGGGGCAAAGGATCTGAAGCTATGTCTTCAAAGGAGATACACAGAAGGCCAAAATTCACATGAAAAGGTGCTCAATATCATCGGTCTTCAGGGAAATGCCAATCAACTATTATCAATACTACTTTATACACTAGTATGGCTAAAATAAAAATGATGACCAACAACAAGTGTTGGTGAGGATTTGGAGAAATCACAACCACTGTACATTGCTAGGTAGGAATATAAAATAGTGAAGCCTATCTGGAAAACAATTAGCAGTTCCTTGAAAAGTTACACATAGAGTTATCTTATGACCCAACAATTCTTCTCCTAGGTATACACCTAAGAAAACTGAAAACATATGTCCACACAAAAACTTGTGCATGAATGTCTATATTACATATCACAAGGATTCATAATAGCTAAAAAGTAGAAACATCTCAGCTGTTCATCAACTGATGAACTGATAAACAAAATGTAGTACACACATACAAAGGAATATTATTTGACAATAAAAAGAATGAAGTACTAATACATGCTTTAAATGATTGAACCTTGAAAACATCAGGCTAAGTGAAAAAAGCTAATCATAAAGATTACATATTATTTGATTCCATTTATAGAAAATGTCAAAAACAGACAAGTATAGAGAGACAAAGTTTATCAGTGGTTTTCTTGGGCTAGGGGAACAAGAAAATGGGAAATAAGTGATAATGTGTATAAAGTTTCTTTTGGTGGTCATAAAAATGTTTTAAAATTAGACATTAGGGGGTAGGGTGCCAGCCCCATATACCAAAGGTGGTGGTTTCAAACCCAGTCCCGGCTGAAAATTGTAAAAAAAAAGAAATAATAATGAAATTAGACATTAGTAATGGTTACACAACTCTGAGTATACTAAAAACCGATGAACTATATACAGTTTACATGGGTGAATTTTAAGATGCATGAAATAATAAGGCTATAAATTAAAATGTATACATAAATAATGAATATTATAAGAAAGAACAAGTCAGCAGGGTAGGCATAGACTATTAAACAGTCATTGCTGGAAAAACTGGCCATTCCTCTGGAAAAAATAAAATCAGTTTTGATCTTACAAGGCTAGGTCATTCTCAACCACAACTATACATAAAAGCCACCTGGGGCCATTTCATAACCATGCCTGGGCCCCAACCCAAGGTATCTATATTTTATTGGCCCAATCTAGGGTGAGACTCAGGCATCAGTACATTTTATAAAGCTCCTCATAAGGCTTTAACATACAGTCAGGGTTGAGAACCAGTATCATTACAAAAATGATTCCAGATGAAGTTAAAATCTAAGTATGGGAAACAAAACTTCAATGTAGAAGAAAATATAGTAAAATACATATTTGCAAAAATCACAGAAAGAAAGGATGTCTTGAACAAGACCCAGAAAGTACAAACAAAAGACTGGCAAATCTGACATCATTAAAAATCTTCCCCATGAAAAATAAAGTTATTAATGAAGTTAAACAGTCCACACATATATAATGTACATAATCTACAAAAAATTGTTTAACACATATACACATGTTTTTTAACTCCTACAAATCAACAAGAAAAAGACATTGGCACTTAATAATGTATTCAGGATAGAATTATCTCTGAAAGAGTACAGAAGAACTCAAACATGTCTCAGTGTAGGGAGCTGAGTAGCTAGGGGACAACAGTGCGAAACTTTTCAGGTTATTCCTTTTTGGAAGTTTGAATCATAGGTGTGTTATCTGGTTAAAAATGTTTTTTCATGTAAAGGGCAAAGACTAAGACTAGTAAATATAATTGGCCAATAAATATGAAAAGTACTCACCTCTGCTCATAGTCTAAGTGCTAATTTTCAAAACCAATTCTTAAAATAATTTTAAAATACCATTTCATGTCTACCAGAGTAGAGGAGACAACCCAAATATTACTGAAATAGGAGCTGTCATATTTTTGGTGAGAATAAATTGATTACAAATCACTTGGGTATTATTTGGCTGTCACTTGCAGAGCACACTTTATGACCCAGTGACCCCACTGCTGGCCGACATACGAACAACAGGGGCATGGATGTTCAGTACAGTACTACTTATAGTGAGTGGTAAGAAAATGGAAATAACTGCCCATCAATAAGAGAACTAGGAGATATATAGTTACATAATACATACCATATAGCAGTTAAAATGAATAAACTAGATTTAAATATATCAATATGAATAAACTTAGAAACCAATCCTGCAAGTCCAGGAAAAACACATTCAACATAGTATATATGTCAGAATTAAAATAACATGACAGGCTGAGTGGCTCACACCTGTAATGAGAATATTTTGGAGGCCAATAGAGGAGGATGGCTTGGGGCCAGGAGCTCAAAACCAGTATAAGCAACACAGCACAACCCCATTGCTACAAAGAAAAAAAAAAAAATTAGCTGCACGTGGTGGTGCCCGCCTGTAGTTCCAGCTACTCAGGAGGCTGATGCAGGAAGATCACTTGAACCCAGGTGCTTGAGGTTGGAGTAAGCTGTGATGACACCACTGCACTCTACCAGGGACAATACAGTGATACCCTATCTCAAAAGAAAAGCCCAAAAAACCCAGAACATTATAAGCCAGGTGCACAGTAAGCACCTGTAATTCTAGCTGCTTGAGAGGCTGAGAAGGATCACTTGAGCTTGGGGAGTTCCAGACCAGCCTGGGCAACACAGGCTCAAAAATCATCTCAAAAAATAAAAATACAATGAAACAACACTATAAATTATTTATAGATAGCCATAAAAAGTATAAAAACACGCATAAGGGCTGGGCATGGTGGCTCACGCCTGTAATCCTAGCACTCTGGGAGGCGAGGCGGGTTGATTTCCTGAGCTTACAGATTCAAGACCAGCCTGAGCAAGAGCCAGATCTCATCTCTAAAAATACCAAGGCACTGTGGCAGGCACCTGTAGTCCCAGCTACTTGGGAGACTGAAGCAAAAGAATTGCTTGAGCCCAAGAGTCTTAGGTTATTATGCGCTATGATGCCATGGCGATGTGATGCCAGGGTGATGTGATGTCACCCTATCTACCAAGGGTGACAAAGTGACATTCTCTCTCAAAAAAAAAAAAAAAAAAAATGCACAAGAATGAGAAACACTATTCAGGAGATGTTACTTCTGAGAAAGGTGAGAAGAGAAAAGCACTGGGAAGGGGTAAAAAAAAACGAAGAAAGCTTCTTTTGCATCCTAACATTTATCTCTATAAAAAATGAGATGTAGGCTCGGCACCTGTGGCTCAACGGGCTAAGGCGCCAGCCACGTACACCTGAGCTGGCGGGTTCAAATCCAGCCCAGGTCCGCCAAACAACAATGATGGCTGCAACCAAAAAATGGCCCGGCGTTGTGGCCGGCGCCTGTAGTCCCAGCTACTTGGGAGGCAGAGGCAGGAGACTCACTTAAGCCGAGGAATTGGAGGTTGCTGTGAGCTGTGATGCCATTGCACTCTATCCAGGGTGACAGCTTGAGGCTCTGTCTCAAAAAAAAAAAAAAATGAGATGTAGGCTTAGCACTTGTAGCTCAGCGGCTAGGCCGCCATAGGGCGCCAGCCACGTGCTCCAGGGCCAGAGAGTTAGAGCCTGGCCCAGGCCTGACAAACAAACAATACCTACAATAACAACAACAACAACAATAGCCGGGAGCAACGCCCATAGCTCAGTGGTAGTGCACCGGTCACATGCACCAGAGCTGTGGGGGTTCGAAATCAGCCCTGGCCTGCTAAAACAAAAAAATAGCCCGGGCGTTGTGGCAGGCGCCTGTGGAGGCAGAAGAATCACTTGAGCCCAGGGCTGTGAGCTATGATGCCATAGCACTCTACCCAGGGTTACATAGTTAAGACTCTGTCTCAATTCGGGGACGGCACCTGTGGCTCAGCGAGTAGGGCGCCGGCCCCTTATACCGAAGGTGGCGGGTTGAAACCCAGCCTTGGCCGAACTGCAAAAAAAAAAAAGATAGCCGGGCATTGTGGCAGGTGCCTGTAGTCCAGCTACTTGGGAGGCTGAAGCAAGAGAATCACTTGAGCTCAAATGTTGGAGGTTGCTATGAGCTGTGACACACAGCACTCTATCCAGGGAGACAGCTTGAGACTCTGTCTCGAGAAAAAGAAAAAAGAGAGAGAGAGAAGTATAGAAAATTAAGATTTGCCAGATCTGCAGGGAAGGAATGTGGAATAGGGGTTTCTATGCAGCAACAGGCCTAGCTGCCATGCAGACCAACTGAAACAACCAGCATCCAGACTGCACAGCACAGCATCTTTTGGCATCTTCCAGACCCAAAGTAACAAAGCTCCTCCTGATGAAAAGAAGCCTGGGATTTTTGAAATTACAACTCTCCATGTCATTCTCCAGGTTCAGAAAGTAGTCCCCAGACCCCAAATAGGTGCTTAAAATGTAAATGCATTGAAAGCACTCTTGTTTCTTTTTTTTTGAGACAGAGCCTCAAGCTGTCACCCTGGAGAGAGTGCCGTGGCATCACAGCTCACAGCAACCTCCAATTCCTGGGCTCAAGCGAGTCTCCTGCCTCTGCCTCACAAGTAGCTGGGACTACAGGCGACCGTCACAACGCTCAGCCATTTTTTGGTTGCAGCCGTCATTGTTGTTTGGCGGGCCAAGGCTAGATTCAAACCCGCCAGCTCAGGTGTACATGGCTGGCGCCTTAGCCTGCTGAGCCATAGGTGGCTCCAATCCAAGCACTCTTGTTTCAAGGGAGGCAAACACCCTTTAAGACAGCTAGCAGTCTGCTTGGGTGGAGCTAAATTAAGATTGGACCCATCCCACAGCTCTGCTATAACACAGTCAAATCTGGGCTAGCTGGATCCCCTGCAGAGAGGGAGCTGTCCAAAAAGCCTTATTTGTAAAAGTGTGCAGAGTTTAGCAGGGCGTTGTGGCCAGTGCCTGTAGTCCCAACTACTTGGGAGGCGGAGGCAGGAGAATCACTTGAGACCAGGAGTTGGAGGTTGCTGTGAGTTGTAATGCCACAGCACTCTACCCAGGGCAACAGCTTGAGGCTGTCTTAAAAAAAGAAAAAAAAAATGTGCAGAGTTTCCAAACAACCTGGGGTAGATCTAAGAGCACCCATTCTAATCATCCCTGCCAACTGTCAGCCCTGTGGTCCTAGACAAGTTACCCAACCTTGTGGGGACTTGGTTTCCTTATTTTGCCTTATTGAAAGGATTAGTGATATTACCTAACTATCAACACTTAAAACTTTTGCCAATTGACTGGAAATCTTTTAAAAAATCTGTTATACACTTCCCTACCTTCCTAAGTAGAGTCAAGAAAATATAATTTAACCTTTTCTTGACTTAGAATCACAATTACCAGGCAAGCATCAATTATCAAAATGATGATCTCAGAGGTCCAAGGTATGCAGAGCCTCTCCTCCTAACAAAGAACGCCCCCCAGCTCTCCTGCTAAAACTGGCTTTCCCTGGAGTTTTGATCTCAGTCTGCTCTTCCTGCCACCTCTGCACTGCACTGTGGTCATTTTTTCCCCTCTATGCTGGTTTCCTTATCCTCTTTCATTTGGTGCTTCTCAAATAGGATGACACAGCTTGTGCAAAAGTTAAACAGGTTCTGAGAAGGCTGGTATGAAGAAAATGTAGGAATTTGTTTGATTCCTTGGCCCTCTAGGCTATATGCAAATAAGCAAGGCTGCTGGAAGGCTGAGTTAAAAGAGGATTTTAGGAGCGAGTAAGTATTATGGGATATCATAGACCACATCACAGGATAAACTATACCCAAAGCTCTAAGTACATCCTAATCCACGTTGGTTCATACTACATGAGGGCAAACTTTGCAGCAGGCTTTGGAAGACTGGTCTCAATGACTCCAGGCAGCCCTACACCCTTGCATGCTGTAGGAATAGACGGCTTCTTGCTCCACTGTCAGCATAACTGATCACAGGTGACCTTAGAATCGGATGTTCTGGACATTCTCAGATAAGAATAGAACATTTGTGAAGAGTGAAAATTTCTTGAATTCCTAAGGTTTCATCACATACTAGGGTTTTCCTTGTTGGACAAGTATTTATTGCAACCCTACTATACAAGCACTGAGGGTATAGTAAGGAGCTAGATGAAGAGAGGTTGCATAAATACTGGGTCCTTTTTCCTTTCAATAAATACTTGTTGTCTGTTGCTTAAGAGCACACACACAGTGTCTCTTGGGGACTAAAGGATAAGAATTTTAAGAGCGTCTAATACCTGTAGAACCCCATCTCCTCTTAGGATCCAGTTACCAAGGTCAAAAGACTTCTCTCCTCTTGCATTTCTCCCTTCCATTCTCAACTCTGACGCTTGCAATGATCAGAGCAACTCCCAGGAGGCTCAAATTTTGTGTTTCAGGCTCGGCACCTGTGGCTTAGCAGGCTAAGGCGCCAGTCACGTACACCTGAGCTGGTGGGTTCGAATCCATCCTGGGCCCGCCAAACAACAATGACGGCTGCAATCAAAAAATGGCCGGGCATTGTGGCAGGTGCCTGTAGTCCCAGCTACTTGGGAGGCAGAGGCAAGAGACTCGCTTTAGCCCAGGAATTGGAGGTTGCTGTGAGCTGTGATGCCATTGCACTCTATCCAGGGAGAGAGCTTGAGGCTCTGTCTCAAAAAAAAAAAAAACAAAAAAACTTTGTGTTTCACAAAAGGCTCCTGTGCGGCCACCATCCTGTCTACTAGCACCTTGTTCAGGTTGTGTATTTAGGAGTCTGCTCAGCAAGGAATAGAGTGTGAGTCCTTAAAAACCCAGTCCTTGATCTTAAATCAAGGTTTCCTCCCCAAAGGCCAGCCAAGTAAACCATATAAAGCCCTGCTCTCCCTTTAGCTTGCTTGCACTTCTATTCCTAGATGGCAACAACACACCCAGGGCTGGACTTCATCCCTCTCATCTCATGGAACAAGAGCTGATGAGACCACCCAGCCCAGATGACTATCAGGGTGGGGCCCAGGACAGCCTGTTGATCACACTTTCAACAACCTGGACACTATGTGGGAACAAAGATGAATCACAATTCCTGCCCTCACAGAGCTTCTACCCAAAATAAAAGGGACCCAGTTAGCAAGGCCAGCCCTTATCCCCACAGTTGACATCCAGAGGGCCTGCCAGCGTCTCCAGGTGGGCCTCCTGCAGGTCCACACGTGAGTCAACCCTGCCCAATTTTCTTTCTCCTGGCTTCACCCAACTTCAGAAACATGCCTGGGGCTGTTCAGGAGGCCTCTCAGCAATTTCCTCCCAGGCCAGATTGTATTTACTCAGTCTCCAGGCACCAACAGGCAGGCCCAGAAAGTTCCTTCATCACAGGCCTGCCTGGCTGCCCGGTGTGTGCAGCAAGGCACTGAGGGTGGTGGTGGGGGGGGTTCTGGCGGATGACCACTTCCCTGGGCTGTGCCCTCCACTGCCCATCCCTCACTTCCGGAGCTATGCAGGGCCCCCAGGAAACCGCACACCACAGACTTTAACAGCAGCATTTTAGATGACACCCCTCCCTTGGAGGCCCACAGTTCCAGCTGAGAGGGGAAGACACTCACAGATCAGCTGGGCAGGCCTGACCCCAAGCTCTCATTGAGTCTGTCATTCTTTTACTTTAAACTCTAGTCCATGGGCGAATCCTTATTGAAAGTCTTCCCAAGGCAGCTGCAGAATCTGCATCAGAATCCTCCAATCACGTTTTCAGGTTTTCCTAGGCTAGGTCGGCCTACCACGGCCCCTCCCCTCCCCTTCCCCACAGCCAGAGCATAATTTAGCTACAGGAGGGTAGGGAAAGGATAGACAGCCTTCCCAGCTGTGAGGCAGAGTGGAGAGACCAAGGACAAGGTGATTCATCCTGGCCCACTGGGGGTGGGGAGGGAATTTCAGAGTGAGGGTGGGTCAAGGCTGCCCAGGTCACTCTACTCCTTCCAAACACACACCTGAGCCACTTGCAATCTACGGTAGGGTAGCAAAGGCTCACTAACTAGACTAAAAAGTTTTCACTGGGGTTTTCTATTTTCACCTCCCTCTAAACTCCCCCTCCTGCCCACCACTTAAAATAGAAAGCTTTTCACCTAGAGTCTTGAGCAATGGCGTTCAGCATCTTGGGCCTCCCTGGCAGAATTTGGCTGGAGAACACCTCCATAGGCTTTGCTAAGCATTCTACATGAGTTATCTCACTCTTCATTGTCACAGTGTCACAGGTATGATGACTAACCAATATACAGCTGAGAAACACAGGCCCAAAGGAATTCAGCACCATGTGAAAGGCCACAGGGTTAGTAGGCTGGCAAGCCAGGATTTGAAACTGGGTGTGTCCAACTCCAAACCCTGCTCCTGAATGTCAAAGTGGGGTGCTGAGCTGAGTTTCAATGAAGGGAAATCATTTCCTCAAAAGTATCTTCCTCTGGAAGCCTACACGGCCACCCTATCCAAACTGTCATCTCACCCCTTCTATGACAATTCATATCAGACCTTCCCTATCATTTTTTATTTTGCTTATCACTAACACTATTTTTTTTTTTTTTAAGACAGAGCCTCAAGCTGTCACCCTGGACAGAGATCTGTGGCATCACAGCTCACAGCAACCTCCAATTCCTGGGCTCAAGCGAGTCTCCTGCCTCCGCCTCCCAAGTAGCTGGGACTACACAACGCCCGGCCGTTTTTTTGGTTGCAGCTGTCATTGTTGTCTGGCAGGCCCGGGCTGGATTCAAACCCGCCAGCTCAGGTGTACGTGGCTGGCGCCTTAGCCCGTTGAGCCACAGGCGCCAAGCCAACTAACACTATTTTAATTTTCTATCTTGTTTATTATTATTAGCTTCCCCCTCTAGAAGTCAGCTCCATGAGGTCAATGATTATTGTATATTCTGTTCACTGCTGTGTGCACAGCTTCTAGATCATACAATCTTTGAATGAATGAATTGTGGTACTTTAGAGCTAAGAAACTTAAGTGTAGGAAGAAAAAGAGGATGATGCATCCACTCAGGGAAAGGAAGGGGAGATGAGAAGAACACATGGGAATCGGGCCAAAAGTGAGTTAGGGGCCCTGGGAAAAGCCTGATAGGAGGAAATGAGAAATGAGGGTCTGCCAGGGGCCTGGAGGGCTCAAGTAGAACCTTCCAGCTGGCAGTAGGGATTTTCAGCTGCCAAGGCCCTGGTCTGAGGGCTTCTGCTGGGAGGGAGAGTGGAGCAGGGCGTGCTTGCAGCCCTGGAACAAAAGCCTGTGGACATGCAGCTGGCCAGAGAGGCAACGCAGAGCAGTGGCCTGGGCCAGAGGGACAGCCTAGGATGGGGGGAGGGGGACAGAGGCGCTGAAGATAGTCCTTCCCAATACCCACAGTCCCCTCAACCCCCAACACAACAGAATAACTAGACAGCTTCACATTCAACCCTCCAAGGCAGGGGCCAGCCTAGACTTGTGATAGCACATCCCATTCTCCGCCCCCACCCCTTGGGACCACAGTCTTCCCTAGAAGCTGAGGGTGAGCCATACATCTGCAACACAGCCCCTTTCTCCTTACAGCCTTTCATCACTGAGCCATGGCCTTTGGCCTCCTCTGGTGTAAACACAGTGACCCTGGGATAACTGTGGATTCGGTAAGGCAAATGTTTACTCTGGAGCTGAGATATTACAGGCCAGTGGTGTAGCCTTCGCCCACTGGTTCCTGTTATCTACCATCTCCTTGTGGCTCACACGGGACATATCAAGGAAAGTGTAAAACCCTCAAAGGAAACCCCCTACCCACTGACCCCACTGCCCACCCAGCCACCGTGAGCCTTTTATTTTGTGCAGGAGTTTGTGGGATTCTTCCCACATCCAAGGCTTCCTTTGATCCTTAACACAAAAGAGCAAGCAAATTATCCCATTTTACTCACGTGGAAACTGAGTCAGAAAACTTAAGTGAATTGGCCAGTACATGTCGGAAATCAGAGCCAAAAACTCAGGCCGAAATCACCTCACCTCTCTGGGCTCTGCCACCTTCACTCATAAATGGAGCGGGCTGATCTGAGGGGCCATGCAGCCCAAGCAACTCCACTACTCACACTTCCATGCTAGGCAGTAGAGCCAGCATTAAAACTCAGACAAAACCTGTACTAGACTCCCAATCTAGTGCTCTTTCCACTCTCTTTGCTATGCCACTTCTAATAAAAAGACAATAGAGGCTCAGCGCCTGTGGCTCAAAGGGCTAAGGTGCCAGCCACGTACACCTGAGCTGGCGGGTTCGAACCCAGCCAGGGCCTGCCAAACAACAATGACGGCTGCAACCAAAAAATGGCTGGGCCTTGTGGCGGGCGCCTGTAGTCCCAGTTACTTGGGAGGTGGAGGCAGGAGACTCACTTGAGCCTAGGAATTGGAGGTTGCTGTGAGCTGTGATGCCACGGCACTCTCTCCAGGGTGACAGTTTGAGGCTCTGTCTCAAAAAAAAGGACAACAGAAACCAGCTCTTCCGTATATTACTCCCTCAGCAGCTAAAACTTGTCCACAGTGTTACCCTTCCCTAGCTCTCTGCCGCATCCCTAGGGCAAGATACCTAGGGAGCCAAGGGGTGGCCCAACCTTCCAGGAGGTGGCCCAGGAGGCAGGTGGGAGGAAGGCAGAAGACTGTTAACCAGTCCAAAGGGGAGCATGGAGCCTCCCGGGTCGGGGAGTAAGCCCAGGCCCCCAGAGGACGGGTGCATGACAGAAAAGTGGACACTTCTTTCTGATACTCCCTAGGTTTCCTCTTGAGGACAAATGAGATTCAGTTGCTTGGGCTCCTACACCTCGTCCAGCCACGGAGGGGTGGGAAAGGCACTTTTCTGCAGGCGAGACAGCATGGAACTCATCCTGCTTATTATTTCTTGAGCCAGTGCCATGTGATTGGGCTGCATGCAGAGGTACTGGCTGGGGAGACTCTGGGAACACCTAGTCCAGGGTTCTCTGTAAGGTACTGCAGTCTGGATCGTCCGATAGGGGCCCCACAGCAGGGGACAGGCCCCTATAACACCAACAGCTTGGCGAGTGACTTCCAGTTTGAAACTCTCTGGCGGCCTCTGGCACCACCGCTCCCACCCCGCCACACCACTGTAGCCTCCGACCGTTCCTTTTTCCACACTCTTCCTTTTGTTTTCAAAACTTGCCCCCAAGGAGTAAAAGTAGCTCCCTCAACGACGTCTTGAAAAGTTAGGCTTTGCCGCCTTCAGCTGCCTTTCCAAACGAAAGGGCTGAGAGTGGGCGGCAATAACCAAGCCGATTCAGGAGTGGGCGAGGTCGAGGCAGCCAGCGGTTTCTGCCCTTTCTGCTCCCGGTTTCTGGCAGCCACTCTAATCCCTCCCGGTCGCTGAGATTCCGAACAGCGAGCACCGTGTGGCACCAACCCGGAACAGGCTGCGAGCGACTCGGCCTCGCTGAACCAGAGGCTGCCGTCTACCCAGAAGGGTGCACCCTGCCCGGGCCCACAGTTCGGGGCAAGGACGGAGCGCAGCCTCGCGGGCTTCCTGAATTTCCAACTGAGCCTATTCCAAGCCACCCTGTCTGTTTCCCCGGTGGGGGCAAAAAGGACACAAAATTCTCCTCGCACGACCCTCCCCTGTAGCTCTCAGCACTCCGCGGGAAGGGGCTGCCGGGGAGGAGCCAGCACAGCCCCGGGCCCTTCTCAGTTGTTCGGGTCCTCACCTCTCAGGGGGCTGGCACTGGGACTCCGAGAGGGCGGGGATCCCAGCGTGACTCCCGGGCACGGCAACTTCGCCGACTGCACACAGGCAGTGAGCGGGGACAATCGAGGGCCACTCACCGAGCGGTCGCCGCCGCGGGCTCTGGACGCGCACAAGGCGTGAGGCTGCCCAGGTGTCGCCACGACGCGGGCGGGAGTTTGAAAGACGCTCTCGGAAGGGGCCGAAACTGCTGGCCGCTCCCGCCCACGGCCAGCCCCCGGCCGTCCAGGACGTGGCCGGCTGCGAGCGCCGCCCCCAGGGACCCCAGCGGGCGCGCGGCTTCCCAGCGCCCGGCAGGAAGTCGGGGCCGAGCCCCAGCTGCGCGGAGGGAGGAGGGAGGGGCAGGCCAGGAATTTTTCCAGTGGGTGGAGACTCGGGGCCGCTGCAGCTCGGCACTTGGCCGGCCAGGGTCAAAGGCTGCGGGGCTCGGGTGCGGCTAGTGATTAACCCTCGCGGGTGTGGCGGGGGGAACGCGCACCCAGGCCGACACCGAGACGCACGTGCTGGGGTCACCATGGTGTCACAGACCTGCTATCTCTGCCTCCCGAGAGGCCGCGGGACAGCCAAAGTATCCCCGTTGTACGGACAGGGAATATCAGCCCCAGCAAAGGGGTCTTTCTTGAGGGAGCCACTTGGGATCGGGTTTGGAGGTGCCGATCCTACCAGACCCATTCACCTCCGCTTTTCTGAGTCAGAAAGGTGCGTCTTGAATTCCTCGCCGTAATTCGGTCTCCGTGACCCTTTCCAGATGTAAATCCGAGCCTCCCCAAAGCTGACCGTAAAGAAAGACGTTAACTTGGAGCGAACTCCCATGTTAGGTGGGGAAAACAAGATGCAGAACATGGGTGATGGGGAACCCCATTTTTGTAAAAACCAAGA
Organism: Arctocebus calabarensis; assembly: GCA_963573935.1. Taxonomy (NCBI): domain Eukaryota; kingdom Metazoa; phylum Chordata; class Mammalia; order Primates; family Lorisidae; genus Arctocebus; species Arctocebus calabarensis. The sequence continues at coordinate 16,120 of CAUYON010133468.1, forward strand.
ACGCTCTGTGCATGGGGTCGTGTGCGCGTGGAAAGGCACGCACCTGGAAACGGGGGTCAGGGACCCCCAGTACAGGCTTTTTTTTTAAGAGACAGTCTCACTTTGTCGCCCACGGTAGAGTGCCGTGGCGTCACAGCTCACAGCAACCTCCAGCGCCTGGACTTAGGCGATTCTCTTGCCTCAGCCTCCCGAGTAGCTGGGACTACAGGCGCCCACCACAACGCCCGGCTATATTTTTGTTGCAGTTTGGCCAGGGTCGGGTTTGAACCCGCCACCCTCAGTATACGGGGCCTGCGCTCTAGGCGCCGCCCAGTACAAACATGTTAATTTTGAGCAAGAGCATAAATCCAAAAATCTGTAATCATTCGCCAATAAAGATCCTGGGGAAAAGGCGCTGTCTCAACTCTAGCCTGGAGGAGAGAAGCCCTGGGTCGGAGTCCGGAAGAACAACTCCCCTGGGTTAGGCACCATCACCAGAAGGAGGCGAGATACTAGAACCAGTGGGTAGATTGCATACCCTGGTGTATTCGGCTTGTAGAGGCCTTGTTAAAAACAAAGCAAACGCTCCTCTCCCCCCAAAAAGGTGTTCAGGCAAATGCAGGCTCCAGGTGATTTACCGGGAGGGGACTGGCACGGGAGGAAATGGCTTTCAGGTGACTCTGAAACTGGATCCTGGCAGAGGGTGGGGTGAAGACAGCTGGGCGTCCAGGCTCCCGACTGCAGAGGGAGAGGTAGGCGCTAGGCTTGGCGGGCCCAGAAAGCTGGGCCCACATTCCTCAGGGAGGGAGGGTCTGTGCTACCCTTGCAGAGCCCGAGACTCGCGGATCACAAAGGTAAGAGCCGGGATTGCTGAGAGCAAGGGATGGGGGAGGAGGAGGAGGAGAAGGAGGAGGAGGTTGCAGATAAACTTCCGCTGCGGCTCCAATAGACGCGTGGGCCGCCAGGGTTGGAGCTGGGTGGAGAGGTGAGAAGCCCCAGGGCCTGCAAACCTTACAGAGGTCGTCCATCCTCAGGCTTCCACTTTCTTTTATTTCTGCTTTCTTCTCCGATCACCTGACCTACTGTCCACCACAAATTCCACCTTCCAAAGAAGCTCTCTGGCTTAAAGTAAGCCACTTAGGAACACGCCTCTCACTCCTCAGCCAGAGCACGGCATGGTGCTGTGCTACATTCTTTGTAAACATTGTGTCCTCACAGCCACCTTAACTCACTTTACAGTTAGAGTACTGAGAATCCGAGGGATAGAGCAGGCTGCCCTCGGTTGCATAACCAGCAAAAAGCAGAGCCTGACAAGAGCCTAGGCAGTTCCAACATTTGATGCTTAACTATATATTAACTAACGATTATGCTAAGTGCTTTAGAAGGACAATTGCAGTTACAGAAAAAGAAACTGAGGCAAGGTCACATAGCTAGTGGGTGGTGGAGTCATCACAGGGAATTCAACCACCTCTTCTGCTTTCTGACACTTGTTACATCCAGCCTTTGATTGTAATGTCTTGCATTGTTTCTGATTGTTTTAATTTATATAGTCTATGTCCGAAAAAGATTGTCATCTCCCTAAAGCAGAAGTCATATAGGAAGTACTCAATAACACTCTAATGAATTCAGATGAAACAACCTGAAGAGTTTGTAAGGAATCAGTCTCACCTCCAAGAATAAAAATCTGCATCTGGGGCTTGGGAGCTCCAGCCTGAAGCCAGTCCACACAGCTCAGAGCTTCTCTCCTTCCTAGCAACCCTTGCTTCCACAATCTCACCCTGCTATTAAATCATTTATTATAATAATACCTTATGTCTCAGTAGTGCCTTTAATCCAAAATCTCAAAGTGCTCTAACAAATACAGATTAATTTATCTTCACAGTACCCCACCCCCCCAGAGGGGAGATGACCCCATTTATGGGTGGGAAAACCAAGACAACAGAGTTAAGATGACTTACTATAGAAATGAGTGGCAGGGTTTATTCCCCCATCTCTTTCCCTCCTCCCCAATTTTGACTGCCAACACTTGCATGAAAATTTCAAATCCCAGAGACAAAGGCCATTGAGTTTTCATAATAAAGGACATTTCCAGACTGTCATTTCAGCTGCTCTATTGTGGTAGACCTCAGAAGAGGGAGGGGGTGTGAACCCAGTGAAGGTCCCCTGGGGATCTGTGCTCCTGGCTGAGAGGAGACTTGGCTGGCTGGGATGCAGGAATGAAATCTCATAATCCCCTTCTAAGGTGATCTGAGTTATGAGCTGCATGTTAGCAACTTAAAACTCAAAATTTGAGGCACACGCAACAAAAGAAAAAATAGATAAATTAGACTTCATCAAAATTTTAAACTTTTGTGCACTAAAAGCACATTAAGTAAGTGAAAAAAAAAACCCCAAAGAATGAAAGAAAATTTTTGCAAATCATGTATCTAATAAGGAACTTACTGAAATAAATCCTACAATTCAATGATAAAAAGGCAACCCAATTTACAAATAGGCACAGGATCTGAATAAACCTTATCTGAAGAAGATAAACAAAAATGGTCAATAAGTACATGAAAAGATGTCCAACATCATTAGCCATCTGGGAAGTGCAAATAAAAGACATGGAATACCATTTCACATCCACTAGGATACCTGCCATCAAAAACAATAATAAGTGTGGCGCCTGTGGCTCAGTGAGTAGGGCACCAGCCCCATATACCGAGGGTGGCTGGTTTGGGCTCTGCCGCGGCCGAACTGCAACAAAAAATAACCCGGTGGCGTTGTGGCAGGCATCCATAGTCCCAGTTACTTGGGAGGTTGAGGCAAGAGATCGCCTAAGCCCAGGAGTTGGAGGTTGCTGTGAGCTGTGTGATGCCATGGCACTCTACTGAGAGCGATAAAGTGAGACTCTGTCTCTACAAAAAAAAACAATCAATGTTACCAGGATGTGGAGAAATTGAAACCCTCTTGCACTACTGGTAGAAACGTAAAATGGTGCAGCTGTTTTGGAAAACAGTCGGCAGTTTCTCCAAAGGTTGTGGCTATATTACTCCACAATTCCACTTTTAACCCAGGTGAAATGAAACACATTTCCAGAAAAAAAAATTGTATACAAATGTTCATAGCAGTATTACTCACAATACTCCAAAAGTAGAAACAACCTGAATATCCTCCAACTCATGAATGGATAGAAAAAATATGGTAAATCCATACAAAGGGAATGTGATACTGATTCATGAATGAACTCAAAAACATGCTAAGTGAAAGAAACCTATCACAAAGGATCAAATATTGTATAATTTCATTTACATAAACTGTCCAGACAGGCAAGCCCATACAGATAGAAAATTGATTAGTAAATTAGTGGTTGTCTAGGGCTGGTGTGAGGGTTGGCAAAGGCTGGAGGAAATGAGGAATGACTAGTAACAGGTTTGGGAATTTTTTCTAAGATTAATACAAACATTCTAAAATATGGTGATGGTTGGACACAACTGTAAAAACCACTTAATTATACACTTCACTTGAGTGGATTGTACAGGTGGTGGGTTATTTTTTTTGTTTTTGCAGTTTTTGGCCAGGGCCGGGTTTGAACCCACCACCTCCAGTATATGGCCTACTCCTTGTGCCACAGTCACTGCTCTGCTTTGTTTTGTTTTGTTTTGTTTTTTTGAGACAGAGCCTCAAGCTGTCACCCTGGGTAGAGTGCTGTGGCATCACAGCTCACAGCAACCTTCAATTCCTGGGCTCAAGCGAGTCTCCTAACTCCACCTCCCAAGTAGCTGGGACTATAGGCGCCTGCCACAACGCCCGGCCATTTTTTTGGTTGCAGCCGTCATTGTTATTTGGCGGGCCCCGGGCTAGATTCGAACCGCCAGCTCAGGTGTCCATGGCTGGCGCCTTAGCCCATTGAGCCACAGGTGCCAAGCCTGTTTTGTTTTTTTAAAGTATGGGCCACTGCCTGCCATAAGAATCCCATCAGAATCATCAGTAGGCAGGCCCCAACTCTGGTTTCACCAGAGCATGCAGCAATTCCTTAAAAGTCTCCATGATTCAGAGCCATGGGGCATCAGGCTTCCTGCAACAAGTAAAAAAGATGTATAACTAACACTGAGAGGGGCATGGGAAGAGGGGGTCCCCTTCTTGCAGTTCTTTATTAATAGCTTCTTTCCCCGGGTCTGTATTTGTTAGTGTCAGAAAAATCAGAAAGCGGAAGAAGCTACAGGGTAAGGGAGAAGGCATCTCCTCTTCCTCCCTAGATTCAGCTTGTAGCCACTTCCATTTCTTGAAGGAAATGAGCTGTTTGTTTGAGTTTATGTCTGCAACAGAAGCATTTGCCAATCACTGCGGTTTTTCAAGAACCCAGAAGCCCCATGTGAACCATTTCTGGAGATCACTTATGTGCCGCCGTCAGCACTTACAGCACCTGAGACTGGGGAGTTGGCATAAAGAGGTTGGCCTTGGATGATCTGGTTGTAGGCCTTTGGGCTCTTTTTCTACTTGCATCTCCACCTATACCTAGACAAGGGCTAAAGATGGAACAACCAAGCTCTGCCCTGTTCAATGGTAGACTAAAAGATTTTCTGTGGGTGGTATTTAGGCACTGTTGGCTGAAATGGCATTTTGATTTGTCCATATGCTTCACGTACAAATGTTAATACCTCCAGAAGATTTTTGAACCTCTACCTGAGGTTTTCAGAGTTGGGTGTTTATAGGAAATGTGTGGACTGATGGAGCCCCAGAATCTGCATTCATAAGAGGACTCTGCATTCAGATGCAGGAGAAGTAAACCCATAGCCCACGTTTGTTTTCTGCCTCGTGTCTTTCCCCCTCTTGATGCTTCTTCTTTCTCCCCTGAAACACAGAGAACTCAAAATAAAACCCTGCAGTCCCTTCCAGTTCTCCAAAGAAAAGAAGAGACATTTTAAGACCTTGTGATGTAGGAATAAATCAAGCTATTATTTTAATCAAATGGAAGAGTTTCATCGTGATTCACGTGAACCGCTTAATCTTCAACACCTTGGTAACAAGGAGGGCGGGGCACATTTAGCAAGTGCTATATAATACAAAAACAAACTGAGAGCTGAATTATCAGGTAATTGCCCAGTTACCTGCAGATGAGGCAGTTCTTCCTGACTGTAATTTTGGTTGTTGATGTTTTCCTCTTAGATGGAGCCTATGCGTTCTCAGCCCTGGCTTCTCTATCTTAGCCAAAGAGGACAGAGCAGCTGTGCCCTGCAGATCTGCACACCCTTCCTTTGGTTTCACTGCCAGACCACACAGGAAACATGGGTTGGTTATAACCGGATTAGGGCAACTGGGACCTATTCCGTCGAGTTCCTTGTCACCAGCAGCTCTTCCTGGGAGGATAAAAACATAGTGTAAGGAAGTGTGGGATAACTTTATTCTTCCCCTCAAGCAGTCACCAAGATCACAGTCACCGCACGGCCCCATCCTATTCTTGGTTGCCAGTCACGCCCATCAAAACCCCAGATGTCTTCAGGAATGGTACTTTGTGGACACCACACTAGCCCACTATCTGGTCCACTCTCCTGCAGCAAAACTGCCATCTTCTCAGGCTCAAAGGATTTCCAGGGTCTCTTCCAGTCCTACAAGCCTTGGATTCTACCATCTTAAAGAACCCCGAGCTGAATCTTTCAGCTACAGCAAACTCTCTTTAGACTTTCACCTCCAAGTTTGTTAGGAGAAAAGCCTGCCTTTGTAACCCCTTGTCCCGGGCCTGTGGCTGCAGATGAGGGGATAACTGTGTGTCAGGAACAGTACTAAGTGCTTCATAAGCATTCTCATCCCATCTTCACAACAGTCCCTCTAGACAGGTAATATGCGTAGTTCTCTCCCATTTTCCAGATGAGAACATCAAGGTTGGGAGAGGTCAAGTCACATGTCTCAAGCCAGGTGGTTCCTACTGGCAGAGCCAGGACATGAACCCAGGCTCCCTGCAGCCACAACTCTTATCCACTCTACCACTAAATACCCTACTCCAGCTCCCAAGGAGCTAGCTGCTAGCCGAGAGCAGAGGGGGGAGCAATTTAAGCAAATTGAACCTCCACTCTGCTCTGTCCAACCAATCATGTTTTAATTTCCTTAAAACTCAATCAGAAAGCCTTCTAGTGAATTACACACTGGTTCCAAGGACTGGTAAATGAGTGACAGAAAGAGGAAAGAATGTGCTCCGGGTTATAAAGCTGATGAGGGGGGACAGGAGAGCGAAAGGCCCTAAATTCTTTTGACTTCTCAAGCTAGATGACTAAAAAAGGGGAAGGAGGGTCTGTGCCTGGTAACTACAGACTTCTAAGCCCCCATGTGGCAGCTCTGCTGCCTGACAGTCCTGCTCCTAGAACTCAGAGAAGATCCTACTCTCCTGGGCAGCTATGCTGAGGCTTACCAAGGGCTGCAGAATGGAATTGGCTTCAATGTTGGCAAATCCTGGGCTTTTTAAGATTGGGGGAAGGATGTTTGGGAAATAGTTGATGCCATTCAGACCCTGGTTTAGTGGCAAGTGTCATCTCCAGCTGTGTCAAAGTGGATGCAGAATAAGAGTGACAGTGGAAGAAGGATCCTGGAGCTGCAAAGAGGGGACAACTCAGGCTCACCCCAGTGCTGCCTGTCTTCAAACTCCTCCCCTTCCTCCATCCTCACTCCCTGTTATGTAAAAGAGTCCTTTCCTTAGAGAACAGATAGTTGTAATGGTGGAACATACTCACTGTCATCCTGGCACTTAATCCAACTAAGTAGAGCTCAACTACAGAGAGCTGCACACATGGTCTCCAGTAGCTCCCTCAGGTGGGGTCTCAGCCATTTTCTACCTCCACATCGTGTTCCCACAGGTTCTAATCCCCAAACATTCACTAAGGTCTGCTATGTGCCAGACAGTATACTGGCTTCCAATCTCTGACCCAGTCAGAGAGAGTGACAAATTGTAAACAGTACAGTCTTTAAAGAGCCATCCTAAACAAGGAGGGCAGAACTCCTATAGGACTGTTCACAATTTTTTTTTTTTTGAGACAGTCTCAGTCTGTTGCCCCAGGCTAGGGTGCCTCAGCCTACCTCACAGCAACTTCAAACTCTTGGGCTAAAGGGATCCTCCTGCCTCAGGCTCCTGAGTAGCTGGGACTACAGGTGTTCACAAGTCTTAGCTAGTTTTTCTCTTTTTAGTAAAGCCAAGGTCACTACTTTGCTCAGGCTGGTCTCAAACTCCTGAGCTCAAGCAATCCTCCCACCTCAGCCTCCCAAAATGCTAGAATTACTACTACAGGTGTGAGCCAGGTGCCTCGTCATAATAATCCTTTTTTTTTTTTTTTTTTAATCATAGCTGTGTATCATGCAATCATGGGGTACAATGTGCTGGTTTCATATACAATTTGAAATATTTTCATCAAACTGGTTAACATAGCCTTGATGGCATTTTCTTAGTTATTGTGTTAAGACATTTATATTCTGCATTTAATATAATCCTTTGATAATTATAATTGGTCATAGAAGGCAAGAGAGTAGAAAGTTCACAGTAGGCTGAGGTGGTCAGAGTAGGCTTTGGAGAAGGAGGGCTCTAACCAGGGTCTGAGAGATAGGGAGCAATTGGGGAGCAGCAGAGGAGAGAATGTATTGGAGCAGAAGACAGTGCCAGCAAGGCAAACCTGTGGTCAAGGTTGGTCTCTGGGTCACTTATTATTTTAGTCTGGCCATTCCTTGCAGATGACTTGGCAAGAACCTGAACACAGTCTTCGAGCAGAGCCTTCCTCCCCCCAAATTTTGATGACTCTAGTTAGGGATCCTCTAATTAGGATTATTTGAGTGGCAAGTACAGAGACTCAACTCTAACTTAAGCAGAAAGGACATTCACTTTGTCTTATAACTGGAACATGCAGGTGCAGGGGCACATTAGCTTGCAGGATATGCAAGCTCAGCTGCTGCTGAGGGCTCTGATAATAGTGCAGGGCTCTCTTTTCTCTCCCTTTTTCTACACTACTGAGAGCCACTGTATAGGCCGGCTGTCCCTGTGAGACAAGGAAGGTGGCTGCTGGCAACGCCACACTCATATTCTCTGAGCTTAGCAACCCCCGGAGGAAAGGAAGTTTCCCTCTGGCTTCTTCACAGCTCTGTCTCAGGATCCTGAACAAAGTAGATGAAACAGATTCACTGGCAGAGCCCAAAGTTGGTTGTCACATGGGGAATAACTGTTACCATGGGGTGGACTTGGCAGACTGAAAGGACAACCTCTATCTGGCCTGAGGAAGTGGACCAGGCTGTGCTGTACTATTCTGGAAAACTTCAGTCCTGTTTCAGATTTTCAGATGGACACAGGTCCCTGCTTCTACCCACCACCAGTAGCCAGACTCTCTTCACAGGGAAAGAGGTGAATTGCTGGCAGAGCCTATGTACAGAAAAGTACCTATGGGCACTGCGGTGGGGTTAATACTGGGATGAACACCCAGGGAGCTGCGGCAATGTTTAGGAAAGGGATCAAGACCAGAAGATCAGGTTAGGTTGGCACACCCTCACAGCCCAGGAAACCCATTAAATGGCTTTGGTGATGAGCAGGTGAGCAGAACAGAACCCCTTCTGCAGGCCAGGACTCACCTGAAGGGTTTGGATGGCAGCTTGCAGACTGTGGGTGTCACATTCAGGAAGACAAGACTTCAGAGCCTAACACTGCCCTGCACTGAATACTGAATACCCTGCTCATTTTCTTCTGCTTTTGAGTTCTCAATAGGCAGCGAGCTCTGGGGCCCCCAGTGTAGTGAAGTAGCAACTTTCAATTACTCCAGAACAGAAGAGAAAAGACAGAGGAGGCTCAGGCCACCGATGTCCTACAGACTTTCTGGGATGATGGATGTGTCCCACAGCCCAGATGTGGCTACTAAGCACTTGAAATGTGGCTGGCACAACTGAAGGACTGAATTTTTCATCTTATTTCATTGGAATTAATTTGAAAATTCAATAGCCACATGCGGCTGTGGCTCTGTATTAGACATTAACCCTCAGTGCACATCCTTCTCCATCTACCTGCAGGGCTTGGAAGGGGAAAAGGCAGGATAAATTAGAACAGAACATCCCAACCAATGACCCATGTCAGGAAAGGCAGATGGTGTAGAATGGGAAATAGGAAAGACCCTGGTGTCAACCTCCTTCCTAGACACAGCCATCAGCTGCCTGATTTCTGGCAGTAGTCACCCAGCTGTGAAAGCCACTGCCTCGGAAAAGGACTTCACGAAAGGTCATCTGAGGCTACCAGGTGGCCCCAAAACCAGGGTTCAGTGAGGAAGGAAATAACTTCCACACCTTCCGATAGCCCCATAGGAAATAGCCTCCCTCCATGATTTTGGAGACCCCACAATCCACATTCTTCTTTCACTATGGAAAGTATCTCATGCTATGCCCAAGAACCTCAGCTCACATGCCCATTAATGGCCAGAATTTTGGTTATACATGTGTTGACTGAGTGCTTCACAGATCACCAGAAGAAAAGCTGAACTTAAATAATTTCCTGTCCAAAAATAAGCTGTCATCTACACAGTGGGAAACTCTCCAAGCTGGACAGCAGGAGTGATGGCAGTTCCACCCACAGCCTCCAGCCTAGAAAGGGATCAGGACAGTCAGGGACAGGGTGAACAGACCTAATAACCCAGGAGAGACCTAAACTAGTCCTGTAAATTAATAGCAGGCATGGGCCCAAGACTAGAAGACAAAAATGAGCATGTGGGAAAGTAAGATGGTCATTCAGGTGGACTCAGATCTCAGCTGCTCAGAGGGCAGGGCTGGGAGGGCCCAGCAGAGGCTGAGGGATGACAAAAGGGACTGTGCACCAGGCTGATGCCCGCTAGGCTCCTTTCTGTGCACCTTCCCCTGACTCCCGTCTCAGTCCTACAGGTCACAGAAGCCAAGCTTCCCAAGAGGTGGGCCCGTGACCAACTCCCAGGTACCACACTAGTAAGGACTTACACATGCTATGGACCCTCTCCGATCATAGGTTCCATAACTATTTGAGGGTCCTTTTTTTTTTTTTTTTTTTTTTTAGAGACAGAGTCTCACTTTATCACCCTGGTAGAGTGCCGTAGCATCACAGCTCACAACAACCTCCAGCTCCTGGGCTTAGGTGATTCTCTTGCCTCAGCCTCCTGAGTAGCTGGGACTACAGGCGCCTGCCACAACCCCCCGGGTAGTTTTTTTTTGTTTTTTTTTTTTTGTTGTTGTTGCAGTTTGGCCAGGGCTGGGTTTGAACCTGCCAGCCTTGGTATATGGGGCTGGTGTCCTACTCACTGAGCCACAGGCGCCACCCTAGGGGATGCTTTTTTTTTTTTTTTTTCCGCGGTTTTTGGCTGGGGCTGGGTTTGAACCCGCCAGCCTTGGTATATGGGGCTGGTGTCCTACTCACTGAGCCACAGGCGCCACCCTAGGGGATCCTTTTTTTTTTTTTTTTTCTGCAGTTTTTGGCTGGGGGTGGGTCTGAACCGACCACCTCCCGCATATGAGGCCAGTGCCCTACTCCTTTGAGCCACAGGCACCGCCCATGGGGGGGTCCTTTTTAAGAAAATAAATTCAGGGCGGCACATATGGCTCAGTGTGTAGGGTCCCGGCCCCATCAAGGGTTGCAGGTTCAAACCCAGCCCCAGCCAAACTGCAGCAAAAAAATAGATGGGCGTTGTGGCAGGTGCCTGTGGTCCCAACTACTAGGGAGGCTGGGTCAGGAGAATTGGCTGGGCCCAAGAACTGGAGGTTGCTGTGAGCTGTGACATCATGGTACTCTACTGAGGGTGACAAAATGAGAATCTGTCTCCAAAAAAAAAAAAAGAAAGAAAATAAATTCAGCTTGCAGCATTATTCATGAAAGCCAAGAGGTAGCAATAACTCCACAGGTGGCTGAATGGATAAAGAAACTATGGTGGGGCTCGGCGCCTGTGACTCGACGGGCTAAGGTGCCAGCCACGTACACCTGAGCTGGCGGGTTCGAATCCAGCCCGGGCCTGCCGAACAACAATGATAGCTGCAACCAAAAAATGGCCGGGCGTTGTGGCGGGCGCCTGTAGTCCCAGCTACTTGGGAGGCGGAGGCAGGAGACTCGCTTGTGCCCAGGAATTGGAGGTTGCTGTGAGCTGTGATGCCA
>CAUYON010133470.1:0-36454 GCA_963573935.1 Arctocebus calabarensis
GCAGGACTGAGTGCTTGAAGGGACGGAGTATGTATATCAGGGAAGGAAATGAGAAAGGCCCTGTTGAAGACTGAAGATCAAGGGTGGATACTGTGCATACAGCTGCCTCCCAGCCCCAAGCCCTCAACTGGGAAGGAGGAGGCACCCCCCCCCCCCACACACACACACACTCTTATGTATCCCAGAGGACTGTGCCTTGCAACCACCTATTCTTACCACTGCTCTGGCCTTAAGTAGCTTCAAAATTCCTGGCAGAAGATTCTGGCCAGTAGAACAAGTAAACCAGATCTTGTTCAGGCTTTCCATGAAGCCCCATAAAGATTTCCAGGATAATCCTCAGATAGGAAACCCCAATGGCCCAGCCCCACCTGCAGGAAATTCATGCTATGGGAAGACCCCCATCATTGCAACAAAAGAAGAGGAACTGGACACCAGCTATGACCAACTGGCAGAAGCCAAGCTGGAAACAAGTGTAACAGTCACCTACCATTCCCTCCATCCCCTTCCAGGTGGAGTCCCAGCCTCCTTCTCCATGAAAGGCAATGTCCTTTCAGGTACCCTGAAAATAAACGCCCCAAGTGGCATTTATCTACCAGGCTGCCTCTTACTTGAGCCTCTTCCATTTATTGGGATTAGAAGGCGATAAAGATGTAAATTTCCCCCCCCCCCCCAGTTTTTGGCTGGGTTTGAACCCACCACTTCCGGTATACGGGGCGGCACCCTACTCCTTTGAGCCACAGGTGCCGCCCGGAGAAGAAGATAAAGATGTAAATTTTGAGGCCAGTTTTTTTCAAGTAACTGATCTGGGATGGGATTCAACATGAGCCATATGAACTGCTCACCAGCTCATGCAGGACAGGCCTACTGGGCTTCAGTGGAGGGACAGAGTTTGGTGCAGCACGATCAACATCTACCAGCCACTAGGGTCAAGGCAATAGGAGGGGAGGATGTTCTTCCTTCCTCCTCCACGGGTGTCACCCCTGAGTCTGGGGCTTCTGAAGGACACCTGGGACCCAGTTCTCTGCTCCATCCTCCCCTTACTGTAAGACAAACTGTCACTTCAGAAGGATGGCCTTGTCCTTCTTTAGGATTTTCTATGAAAACCCTCAGACATTTGACCATCAGGGAAGAGCAGTGAGAGCACAGGACAGCAGACACAGCTCGCTACAGGAATGGCACCCAGAGTGGCTAGAGATGGGAGGGAAGGGGCTGGCCTAGGAAGTAAAGGAAGAGAGTTTGGGGAACCCCACAAATAAGCCCTCCAGAACAGTCTGCTCTGCAGCAGCCGAGAGATGAGAAGAACAAGAGGAGTCTGTCGCCGGCTCCTGACTTTACTCAGGACAAGGCTGAACAGACAGAACAGTGCCCCCTACCCTCTGACGCTGCACAAATGGCAGTAGCCCCCAAGCCAGAACAACTTCAATCTATATCTCTGCTCTGATCAAACGTGAAGACTTGCACTGAAGGGCAGGCTGGGTGGGAGGGTGAGAATCGGTCTAAGGTCTAAGCCCCTTAGGTGGGTCTGTTGCTAAAGTCCTCTTCCTTCTTACTCTTTCTTCCAAAATATTTATTCTGAAAATAAAGGTGAATAATTTGTTTTCCAAAATGATTCATGAAAGCACTCCCTTGAATGGCAAAGCTCCTTTGAAACAGTTTAAATGGTCCATTTAAAAAAATTCAATTTGCACCTAATTTTTCAGAATATTATATTATATAAGATAAAGGTATCTCTCCCAGAAAGTAGGTTTGTTCTGTTCCACATGGAAGATCTGAGAGCCGTGGGAAGATTCCCTAGACCTGGGAGCCCAGGTTGGGCTTCAGACAGCTAGCTGCCAGCCCTCCCATTTGAGCAGAAAGTACAGGAGGCTGGGGTCCAAACCCACAGCAAGAAAATCTTTGCACACCAAACTAGCAGAAAGCCGGCCTAACCTCCACTAAAGCAATCAGGTCTGCTCATCTGTCTGTGACACTCTTTTTTCTTTTTTATTTCTTACTAAGCCCTTGAGAAGGACAAAAGGGAAAAAGGGATCTAGAAACAGACTTAAGAAATATGGCCCCAGTGACTTTCAACACTGACCTCCTAATGTATGCTTAGAAGAATAAAAAAAAAAAAGAATATGTAACAAGCACATTCCCACTGCCCTTTACAGCATATTTCAAGAAACACAAGCATTTAAAAGGCCCTTGCAAAGTAAATGTCTCTTTTATAAGAAGTGTCAGTATATGCCTACTCTCAGATGTGTGCAGCCTCCAGACACACTCTGCCTGCCCCAGGCCCAAAGAGATAGGTCCTGAGGTCCTTTTGCCCCCCAAGTGGCCTTCCCGGACTTTGGTGATGTGCTACCTTATGTGGGGCTAGGAGCTGGGCTGGGCTTGAGGGTCTGAGACATCCACATACCTTTCTCATACTGAGCTAGCTCAGTATTTGCATTTGGAATTAGCTTGGGCTTTAATATCAATTGCCAAGTTCCCACTGCCCACGTGGTGGCACACAGTCTGCTATGATGGGGCTTGGGCATTGGAAGAAAGGAGCAGGCTGTTTGCTGCACATTTAATGAAAATGACATGCTCAAAACACATCATCTGAATATGTACTTGATTAATAAGACCCCTTCAAAGAAATCACAAGGGTAACCCCACCTCACCTCTGGAGTATTCTTCTTGAACTCGCGGCTCTGCTCAATAAGCCGCTTTCTGGACTGCTCACTTTCATCTTGCCGGTTCGCCAATACCGTTGCGGTGGCATCGAGTTCTCTCTATTGAAAGAAGCAAAAAAGGAAAAGCAAGATTGTAATGTGCCTTTTACCAGAGGAGATCCTATTTGCATTTGACTGGAACACTGGGGTGAGACCCCAGGTGGCTCCAGAAATTTTTAACTCATCAGCAAAGAAGGGACAGGGGAATGAATGAACACAATCCTTCCACCTCTTGTGCACCATGATAAAACCAAACTGGCTCAGCTTGCTGTGTCATGGGTCTACATGCACTGCACAGATGACTATGCTCCTCTAACAGAAACATCTTTCCTGCTAAAACCAGTCAGGTCAATGCCCACCCCTCCCTACACCTGTTCCTATCTGTTCTTTACAAGAATGTCTTCCAGCCATCCTCCTAGGCTCTAGTCCTGCTGCTGAGCTCTGCCCACTCATCGGGGCATTCTGCATGGCTGTCCTTGAAAGTCTGAGCCAGTATAGTAATATTTGATTTGGGTTTTGGTGTTTTTATTTGTTAAGAGAGAGTCTCTCTCTGTAGCCCTGATTAGAGTGCAATAGTATTATCATGGCTCACTACAATCTCAAACTCCTGGGCTCAAGCGATCCTCCTGCCTCAGTGTCCTGAGTAGCTGGGTCCTTGAGCACATGCCACCATGCCCAGCTAATTTTCGCACTTTTTTCTGTAGCAACAAGGGTTTTACTCGTGCCCAGAACGGTCACAAAATCCTGGCCTCAAGTGATCCTCTCATCTTGGCCTCCCAGAGTTGTAGGATTACAGGTGTGAGCAACAGCTTCTGCCCTTCATTTGTTTTCATTCACCAAATACTAATCGTGAGTTTACTACAGGCCAAACATCACATTTAGGATCACTAATCTATTTATTAGTTTTCAAGAGGGACTTCTAAAAGGTAAATTCCAAGAATAAATTATTTCCAACATCTTATAAACTTTTTGGAAATGAGGCAGCTGGAAGCAGCAGTTTTTCTCAGATCATGCTACTTGCACGGGAACTCTGAGGACCACTAGGACTAGGTGTTGCGCAAGAGGACCTGCTGGGGCCTGTGGGCCTTGGCCTCTGCTCCACACAACCAAACTGACACTCAGCACATCCAAGAATCCATAGCCTGGCCTAGGAAAAATTCTGGAAGGAGCTGCCAAGAGAGTCTGTTTCAAACAAGCCTGCAGCAGATGGGCCCAGAATGGTGCTCCAGGCTGACAGCAGGAGGACAAGGACACGTTGCCGTAGCCACCAAAAGGCCTGTTTTCTTGTTGAGTTGCTTCAGTGACTGAAGACACACGGTAGCACATTCTGCTTAGATTCAAGGTGGCTGCTGCTCCAAGTGGTTTCTCAATGGTAGAGACCATCACCCCTGCTATTGAGCAGAGCAACTGAGCAGAGCATAAACTTAATGACATTAAGTGAGGTGAGATAACCAAAGCTGACCATCACCTGCAGACCTCCAGGAAGTATGTTAAGTCTCTCGCCATACCTCTCCACTCACCTTACGAAGTGGAAGGAAGTGCTTTCCTCTCACTGGAAATAATACAGTGAGTATGTAAGCCCTGCTGATAAACACTTCATTGGTACCACTATGGGGTGGGCCACTGCCAGACAGGATGACAGAGTCCTGGAACCAACATCCAGTGTGCTGTCAACTCAGAAATTGGAGACAGTTTAAAAAAGAGGTGGGGGGGGGGGGGGCCTAACAAACCAGTAAATCAGCAATGGGGGGGGAGAGAAACCATCACACTACACTCTCCCCTTAGTATTTCTGGCATTAAAGCAAATCTTGGGCAAACAAGTCCTAAAGAATAACGTGGGCTAGAATTCAGGAACAGATGTCAAAGCTATTGCAGAAAAGAGGGAAACACTGAACATTTTGATAGACCACATTTGAAACGCATCCCAGTTAAGTGAAGGCAGGGAAAAAAGAGCAACAGAGACCAATGTGGTAGAGTGGGGAAGAGAGAAGAGCAGTCCCAGACAAGCAGAAGGCTCTGCAGAAATATAAACAATCTGGGAAGGAGGAGGACTTCGACATCTATATTTAAGCAGCAGCAGCAGAAGTTATAAAAGGAGACTTCAAGAAGGGGGAGAAAAAGCCAATATTGAAATATGACAAAAAAGAAAAAAGTCGATGTTTCATTCCAATCACACATAGACACAGAAAACTTAGAGAAAAACAAAGACCATGGACTGTTTTCAACAGGGTCCCTGCTTCCTCCACGGAATGGAAGCCTTGGGCAGGAGGTCACCATTGGGTGTCTGCTGGCTTCTTGCAGATGACCAGGCACTGGACACTGCACATGCCAAGGTGACTGTGTGGGTACCAGTCCCGATCCCTGCCTTCCCATCTAGTAGGGGGAGTATGGGGCACATTGTAGAGAACGCCAGAAGGTCACAGGGTCTTGTAGGGCCCTCTGTCCCCATCTGCTCCTCCTTGGGCAGACTGGTCAAAAAGCCAGAACAAGGGGGACTGAGCTGAAGCAGTGGCCCTGATCACAGGGCTGTAGAAGCTACATGCCAGAAGCAACTTGCTACTGGCAGTCAGGGACTCCATGGAGTCCACCTCCACCCCCTTCCCCATGCTCACAGACATATGCAGGTCGGCATGGGAAACCAATGGGGGTCTCTAAATTTAATACTGTACTGTCACCCACCACCACAGGAACAGATTGGCACAGCGAGAAGAGACTGAGCTGCCACCGATTTGTGTCACTTCCACCACCCCAGATCAAGCTAGTTAGATTTAAGGATCACAAATCTTTGACAGAGGCCCTTGGGAGTTGGGGAGGGAAACCCATGACTAAATCCCTTTGAAGTATGCTAAGGCATTCTCAGGCTGTGGGGACAATGCAGAGGGAGGAGGAGACAATTATTAAACATAAGCCAAATACTGTTTTATTATCTACCAAGCCTGTCTATACTTAAAGTTTCAAATACAATGACACAGTAACAGGGGAATGTAATGCATTCAGGGAGATTGGGGGTGGGGACTCAAATACCAATGGGTCACATGTAAGAAGCATGGAGAACCCCGGCATCAGAAAGGCATTAAAAAATCACAAAGAGCAAAAACCCCAGAACTTACATGCCCAGCAACAGCCTGTTTGCGTAGCCACTACCAGACTATTCTTGCAATGCTTAAAAACCCACAGTCCTATGTGTACTGTATGGGACGAGATGATTGTTAAGATATATTCAAGCCAAAAAGCAAAGTGCAAACAATGTTTATCTATACACATGCTAGCACAGGCTGAAATGAGCCCTAGAAAGACTGGCACTTAGCTCTCAGGAGGGACCTATACGGCGAGGGTCTGATTATTTTGCCATACGCATATATTATCTAGTTGGAAAAACTGCAAAATACCATGTATATTAACTTTTAAAATCCTGCTAATGTAAAAAAACACATATAGTTATGAAATACACTCTATGCAATGTGTCCAACACACAACCTTGTGACACGGGAACCTCTGTGGTCAGGGTCAGTGTGTCTACCCGCAGTGGGCAGAGGCCTGGCATTGATGGCCTCTTGAGTCTGGAGATTCAAAAAAGCGAGTTGAGCATGTCCCTTATCAAAACAACAGCTGCTTCTCGTACAGTGTGCTGTCCACTGGCCAGTCTCAGAAGTACAAACGAGGAGGAAGAAGAAGAGGAGGCAGCAGCAGCAAAGGTACTGGTGAAAACACTTTAGCCACAGAAAATACCCCCTAACCCAGTCAGACTTCTCCGGGAGAAGGGCCAAAGACCCCTTAAAACCTTCTAGAAATATTATCTCGCTGGAAACACCTGAGGGCTCCCCCAGGCTGGCAACAAACTCATGGGCTCGGAACCCAGCACTTCCAATGAGGCTGAAAGAGTCAGAAATTGTAACAGAGAAAATATCTGGTAAGGAACTGAATACAAAAGTTTGTTTTTATTTTTCTGAGTGATCGCGGTGACTAACATCAGGAGAGGTAGGGTCCAGGGAAAGATCCTGCTTTGGACCTGCCTGGTCTGGGTTCCTGTCCCAGCCTAGCCCTCAGCACCTGCTGGGCTTCATCCATCTCCCACCACAGTCGTTAGGCCACAGTAGACCTGGTATAGACTCCGTAAGTGGTGTCTCTGTTTCATCAAGGCTGCTACACAACAGAAGTCCCAGGGTGGGTACCTTACTAAGGAGAGCTTCCGAGGCCAAGGCCAAGACCCACGATCATCTACCACGGGGCAGCTGGGACTGTCACCACACCAACCTCGCTACTGGCATTTCCTCTCATCTCAGAAACCAAGGGTTATGTGCATCCCTCATTCCACGATCTGGTACACTTCCGAAAACAAAGGATGGCTAGAATCCTCTTTTCCCTACTGATTATAACTTCTGCAATGTTTTTTCTCCACTTCTAACAGATCCTCAAAGGGCAAAGCTCCTAACATTTTGAGAATTCTCTCTGTCTGAACTCCAAGTATCTTTTAGCCAAGTATTAAAGACATCTTAAAAATAAAAAATAAACTACCACACAACTAGCTGCTTACTTAAAGGAAACTGTTGGGATTTTTCTCCCAAATATAACAAGTCTTAAACTATCAATGTCACCGATCAGTTTAGAACTGTGTGCCAGTCATTTGTGTGTGTTTTAAACAGGGGAACCTGCAGTACTCCTAACCACATTCACTGAAATTCTCTATTTCTTAAGCCCTAGCCAGCCTGCATGGGCTCTCTGGAGAATGAAAGGACACAAGGACCACGTCATAGAACAAAGGCAGAGGAAGGAGTCAGAAAAGGAAGAAAATATTTCTAGCAAGAAATGACTTAGTTTTCATGAAAAATGCCTGTCTTGTGTGGCGCCTGTGGCTCAGTGAATAGGGCGCCAGCCCCATATGCCAGAGGTGGTGGGTTCAAACCCAGCCCCAGCCAAAAACTGCAAAAAAAAAAAAAAGGAAGAAAAATGCCTATCTTAGCTGGAGACTGGAGGGAGACGAGCACAGCCTCTGTCACCCTATTCCTCATCAGGGCTTGCCAAGCACCCAGTACCCCACTCCACACAATACAATGAAGCTCGGAAGAACCACAAGCCTCATCACGATCACCCAGGCAGTAAGGGGGTACATGGGAAAATGCTATCAGTGAGCAGAGGCAGGCCTGTCTTGGCATATAAGTTGTTAAAGGAACTGGGTGGGGGGCACTATATAAAAATCACTGTGCTCAATTAGAAATGTAAAACTACCTCCCCAAAATATGACCCACTGCAGATACACAGAAATATATATACACATATAATTTGCTTCTGTAAGAGGCTGGCAATTTAACAGAGGGGCACTTGCAGGGAGTGGGGGTCCTTTAAAGGCTAAACTTAGGTACCTTTTGCATTTTGTGCATGTAATGTCTACTCCTAAAAAGTAAGTATTTCTCTCTTAAAATCTCTTTTCCCCTATAATGAGACCTACATTTGGAAGGAATGACAAGGACCTAGAACTCCTCTCCCCAGAGGAGGCACCGCTGCATGATGCTACTGGAAGTTTACTTTGTCCTTTTCTTGGGTGTGCAGACAGTGGGACCCATTTACAGAACCTTAAAGGATTCCCAAAGTTATTGTTAATGATTTCACTTATTTTGTAAGTTGATAACCATGTAAGACCTCCTATTTCCCAAGTATTTTTCAGATACTTAATCTTTCCCCTTCACTTTTCCACTCACAACTACTGACTCACACCATGTAATTCAAAGTCTGAATTACAGCTTCATTAATCTGTGACATGATGTCAGACGTGTGGGCTAGGTGGGCATCATGAGCCAGGACACCTCTTTCCAGGAAAGGGGAGATGTTGGGCCAAAACCCTCATGTGAACTTGGCATTCCTTGATCAGGAGACGTCTATGACTTCCCAAAGTGCTAAACTAAAATCACTTTGGGCCCCCCCTGGACCCTGCCTTATCAAGCTGGTCTTCCCCTGGTGTCCCCAGAGGGCTGGGTTCCCTCCATTCCCCTTGCCCATGGCCCTCTGCCCTAAGGTTGGAGGCCTCTCCTTTTTTCCATGAAATGCTCAAATACCACATTCTCCCCCATGTTCTGCAGCGTCACAGAAGACAGTGACATGCGTGCCACTTACCAGGCCCTCCCCATGGCAGCTATCCTAGTCTGCACTCTGCTCTGCCTGAGTGAGTGTGTGGCTAACACTAGCTCCCAGAGCCATAAGCTTCTTGGAAAGGGAAAGAAAAAGAAAGGAAAAATACACTAACTGCTATAACAGAAGTTCAAAAAAAGTGCAGAAAGAGTTCAGAGAAGAAAAATCAGAAACAGTATTGTGAAGATGACAGCATCAGCATGAGATCCTGAGGAAGAGATGGCACAGGCAGGAGAAGAGAGAGGGACTTAAGGACTCTTCAGACTGGCAAGGCTTCCAGGAGGTTATGGGGGCTGAGGAGGATGGGCAGGGGCTGGAGATTATCTAAACCCTCCTCTAGCTCAGCCTCAGAGGACTCCAGGTCCCAGAGTGGTGCCATTTTTGTAAGAATCAGGGCCTAATAGCTAAGAAGGACCCCTGCCCTGCTGAGGCCAGGCTGGACAAGCTTTCCCCGTCTCCCAGTCTTCAACATGGCTCTACCTACAAAGGAGGAAAAGCTGATTCCAGCAACGGGACTGTTAACTCCCAGGGCAGGGGAAGCCCAGCCGCTGGTGGCACCCAAAACAGAGCCCAGCACACAAAAAGTGCTCTATGAATGCTGGCTGAATCAGCTGGATGAACAATAATCTCTCCAGCTTAGTTTCTCTGGGTTGTCCAACTCAGGCAACAAAAAAGCGAACAACATCAGGTGTGTGAAGAAGCAAGCACTTGCTTGCAGATCCATGTTCTAGTTATCTGGGGGCTTGACAAGAAATGCTGAGAGTTGTAGTCCTTGTTGGAAATCTCACACAGCACAGTTGGCCACCGTCTCCAGTCCTGGAGATTAGGGTTGAAGGAACAGAACAAAACCTCCTAGCCAGATCTCACAGCATGTAGTGGCTGCATTTACGAGGTGGTTTTCCCACAAGACTGAATCTTGTTCCCAGTGTCCCAGAGAAAGAAGAGAGAACATCTTGCATCCCAGAGTGGGGAGGAGGCGGCTACAGGGTAGTGTGGGAGGAAAAGCACTGACTTGTGATCCAAGGGTCCAGCATGAATACAGACACCCCCTGCCAGTTAGGTGAATGGTTTTCCACAAACATCTCGTTTGTAAAATGAATGCAATGCCAACTATCCTGCTATTTCCCATAGGATTATCAAGAAGAAATATAGGAATCTGGAGGGTGTCCATTGTGGCTGATACCCCTGTTCCCTTGGCCCCACAGACATTAGCAGGGTAGCAACAGTTCCCAAAGTGAGACAACAGTGCATAAACCCCTAATGCCACCTCATTCTCCTGGGTATGCTGCATCTTTCCCTCAAAATCAGAGAGCAGGAGAAGACTAGTTAATTTCTAGCTACTGCAGATTTTACCAGACCACATTTGCCTTTTGCTGCCTACTGGAGAAAGATGGAGAGAGGTTCTGAGTCCCCATCTCAGGAGCAGAGACAAAGGTGGGGGTGCTGACACTCATCCTTCCCAGCTCTGTGACCCATTTATCCTAACCGGGAACATATTGACACACACCTGGTAGAGCGGCCATGAGAATTAATATGCCAAGATGGTGAAGACAGTTTCTCTTTCCTTCTTGGTATTCAACCTGATCTCACCGCATATGCACATTGTTTTTCCATGCTCCTGTAACTCTTAAAATGGTATTAACACACCTAATGTGTACTCCGCATTTCTTGATTCTGAGAGAAGACTCCCAATCTTGGAAGTTCAAGTGAAACAATTTAATCTGGCATATACTTTCTACCTGAGGCCTTTCATCCTAGAGGTATGCTGCTTCAATTTGTTCTCTGTATCCCTGGAAAACTGATATAAGCACAGTGCTCACTTGGGGTGAATAGTGGGATGGGAGGAACGGGATGGAAAGGGACAGAAGAAATAAAGAATTTCTGTGTGTGTGTGTGTGTGTGTAATTTTGATTCTGGGCCAAAATGAATTCGGTCTAACGAAAGCTATGAGTACAAAAATTTAAATACAAGCCGGTGTATGAATTCCTCGGGATTGAGAGATTTCAATAGAGAACGAAAATTTTGGTTTTTGTACTTCGTCCCATCAAAAACTCACTCCACATGGCCAGATGTATCCAACAAGCATCACACTGCATGTGATACTTGCTAGACTCTCGTTTCAACAGTGAGACATGAAAGACAGTATCTTGGGGGCAAAAAAAACAAAATGTAAGGTGGATCAGGCCACATGGCTGTAGAACGCTGCAACAGGGAGGCAGAAGGCTGCCTCTCAATCCCAAAGAGAAGAACTCTGCTGTGCAAAGTAGCTAAACCATATGAATACTGACTGATATTTGACCATTTTTGAGCTACAAAAATGTCTGTTTTATAAGCAATATTCTTTACTGCTCTCTTTAGGCTATTTCTCAAAACAACACAACATTCTGCCTGCCAGCCTCAGCCCTGCAGGCACAGACGTGGCACCAAATGGCAGGAGTTCTTCACTCTCTCCCAGCTTCACCTTCTCCAAAGAGCCCAGGCCCCTGAGCCCTCCACTGAGCCATCTGGGGTGTGGTTTGGGTGTAGGAAGATCTCCAGGTGCTTGAGAGATCTACTGCATTCTTCCCTGATTATCCCATTCCTGGGCTGAAGTGGACTCCCTTGAGTGGGCCCCTTGTTTTCTAACTCCTATTTCCCCCAGGCTACAGCATCCCCCTTCCCCTGTAGAACCAGCACTGGGGGATGAAAGACTTCGGAGGCCTGACCCATTGCTGACACTGCTTCTCCTACAGGCCTTAGTGTCAGCCTGGGAGAGGCAGCCATAGCTTTGCTCATCTGGTCTCAAAGAAACCAAGGCTCCACCCGTATGTGACTTGCCTTTGCTAACAGATACCCAGGGGACGAGAGAGAAATTTGTATTTGAGAGAAATGAGAACTTGTTAAAATTGGAAATGTCAGCTGGGTGTGGTGGTGTGAGTGGTATGTCCCAGTTACTTGGGAGGCTGAGGCAGGAGGATGTCTTGAGTTTGTGTTCGGCCTGGGCAACACAGCAAGACCCACATTTCTTTAAAAAAAAAAAAAAAAAAAGTTAGGAAATGTTCAGGAAGGCAGATCTGGCAGGTTCATGGTTAAGATGTTCATTCCCCTGCCAAACTCAATAGAAGTGCCCTACTACGGTGGCTGTAGGACAGAGGTTGAACGTCAGAGAGAACAGACGGGCCTAAACTCTGCAACTGCATCCAGAACAATGAAAAAGACAGACCTGAGTGATCATTAGTAGGTTGACGCAACAACTAGTTAACTGGAACCCAGGGACCAACTAATCCAATGAGGTGGATGCATAGAACTACACTATTCAAGTGGTAGCCACTAGCTACAAGCTCGATTTCTCAGCTGCAGTTGCCTCACTTCAAGGGCTCAACAGGCACATGTGGTTAGTGGGGTTTATATTTAATGGACCAGGTATGGCCCATACCAACAAAACAGTAAGTTCTGGCAGACAGTATTAGCCTTGAGTGACCCCTGCCCCAGTCCTGAGGGAAATTTGTTATTAACCACTGCACTCACTGAGGAGGAAATTGATGATGATTAGAAATCAACTGGCTTTGCCCAAGAAGGGACAAGGCCAAGATCTGAATTCAGATCTCGGTGACTCCACAGCTGAGGCTCTCTGCAGTAAACCGTGCCTCCACCTCTTCACCATGACCTACTCTATTCCCCATGCTCCGGGCTGACTACACTTTGCTTTCTCCAGGAAATAAGGCACAAGGTCATCAGTGAAAAATGAAGCAGGGATGGAGAAACTACTGTGTTTTAAACTCAAAATAATTATGCCACTGCCAGTAGGAATAACTCCAATTTCATCTACACTGGTAAAAATGTTTTCTTCCTAAAGTATTTGTTTCAGAAATAAGCCTTTAATTTGAATACGTTGGGAGCCAAAATTTCTGTCTGTTGAAAATATTTATTTCTATTGTTTGGCAGGAATCAATATGTTAGGGCACTAGCCACTCTGGCAAAAACTCCCTTCCACTGCTGAGAGAAAATGCTGGCAACAGAGCCATCCACCGGCCTGTGGCTCGAGCTCTGTTTGGGCTGCCCAGCCACAAACATCTGCCAGGGCACACACAGGCATCAAAACAAACCACCCAGTGCATCTGTGCAGGGAACAGATCCATTTGGGGGTGTGGTCACCAGGGAGCTATAACTAGGCTTGGTAGGCAAGTGGCTGCTTTAGGACTTTCAGAATTAAAATAGATTTTACTTAATTATTTTACAAGTAGAAGAAGGCATGTAGCCCAGAATCAGGTGGTTTTTCATGTAACCCTGATTCTCATGGAGCTAGACCTCCAATCCCTGTCCCCAGGCCAGCCGTATCACTGATATCTGGGAAGTAGCTGACCAGGGCATTTCGGGCAGACCAGGCTCCATCCCGGATCCAGCTACTCCTCACCAAGGGAATTTGGGCAAGTCGCCACGCCTTCCTGAGCCCCAGTTTTCTAATCCATAAAACTGTATCATCTACCTTATTTTCCAGAGTCATTGGAAACTACATGACATAAAGAACAAAAAAAACCTATTTTATAAGTTTAAAAAGTTCCATAGAAATTGGTAGTTCTTACTATTATCTTCCTCAGGGACTAACTATATTCCAACTTCCACACTTAACTTCTTTTTGCATATACTGGGGGCGGGGGGTGCTTAAGAGACAGATCATGAAAGTTAAAAGCTATCACAGTTACAGGTGAAGTGCTAATAACTTCATTTTGAAACTGTCAGGCTTGGTTTTTTGGCTTTCTTTTTGTTTTTTTTTAAATCACAGCTGTGGCTTGCACTAGAACTCTACCTGTGGCTGTGTTCCCTTCTCACATTTTAATTAGCAAATAAAAACTCCAAAAAGCTCTCAAAATGTTTTTGCCTGGATTTCATAAGTAAAAGATGCCAACTGACTCCTGGGAAAAACCAAACTAGTAACAGGCATCTATCAACAAAGCAAAGCAAGTTTGTCCGAAGAGCTTATGCCAAGCCAAGAAATACCACCTCTGTGCCAGCTTTGATTTTATTTTGCAGTTAATTTTCAAGATTTTCGGTGCCATGTTCAGCATACAAGGTTTACAACATCCTGCCTTTGGCTGAGAGTTCCTGCCAGCCAGATGGCCCTACAGAATGACACTCACATGGTAGAGAAAGGGAGCTTCACAAGTGATTCCTTTGCTCCCTCCTGGCATTGCTACCGCTGGCTGCCATCAGGAAACGTCGGTACTGGGCACCAACAGGTTACTCTACATGATAGCTCCCAGTGCCAAGAGCAGAGATGTGATTTTAAAGGAGCCATTTAAATCCTCAAGGAGTTTCCTCCTCAGCTACACTAGATGTAAGGGACACCCAGGAAGGCAAAGGGTTGCCTCATGAGCTGTCCTGGAAGTGGGGTGCTGCCAGTCTGCCTACCCTGAGTGCCAGAACAGCAACTCCTGTTGTCAGTGGCACTGCCTCCTATACAGGAGGCCTTTCTAAAAGATAACTGGAGCAGTTCTTTAATTCAGACTCCATAAAGCTAAAGAGCTATTGCTAACTATCCAAAATTGCACTAAAGGATGAGGACACAAAATTAAAAAGCACAGTTATGATAAACTACATCCACGCATAATGGGGTTCTGCAATAACTGTGTAGCTAGCACCCTTTAGTCCATGCAGTTCCCAAGACACACCCCACTCTGGGAGGGGTGCCAAGGAGCCCTCTTCATCCTGACTCTCTCCTTGTGGCAGGACATTAATGCAAGTTACAAAGTGTTCTCAGTGTCACTGTGACTGCTCCAAGACCATCATCATCAGTTGTTCTCTAATTTTGTCATTTCTTTTTTTTTCTTTTTTTGAGACAGAGTCTTACTCTGTTGCCTGGGCATCACAGCTCACTGCAACCTCAAACTCCAAGGTTCAAGAGATTCTCTTGCCTCCCGAGTAGATGGGACTACAGGCACCTGCCACAACACCTAGCTAGTGTTTCTATTTTAGTAGAGACGGGGTCTCACTCTTGCTCAGGCTGGTCTTGAACTCCTGAACTCAATCCATCTGCCTCAGCCTTCCAGAGTGCTAGGATCACAAGCACGAACCACTGGGCTGAGCCTCTGTCAGTTCTTAATTACACAGACATGAAGGAGATTTTTCTCTCATCAAACTCGGCAAAATCGTGCCATTTGTTTTGGCCCAGGAATGACATGTCTCTATACCTCATGTCCTCTGTGTGTTGTGCTTCTTGTGACTTTTTGAGGACCACAAGGAAGGAGAGGATTCTGATTGGGTTTGTGGGGCAAAAAGAGCCCATGCATCCCATCCCATCACTATCTCATCACTACCAGCCAGAGCCTGGACACCAGATACTGCTCACACAGCAATAGGAACCAACTCAGTTACACTCTCCAGCTACTTTCCTGCCCATGTCATTCCACCAGAAGCCACAGGCACTGATTCCTGAGCAGCAGCCAGGGGATGGGGGACTCTGGGATGTTGCACTCATGGGCACCACTGCCTCCTATTGTCAGGTAGCATGTTATTCAACCAAGCCAATGTAAAAAGGAAAAATGCCAGAGATCCAAACTGAAGATCAAGATCTCCAATCTAAACCAAAAACAATCAATTATGTTCCATACACTCCACTTACTAATTCCGGAATGCGCACCAATATAGTTATTTGACCAAGATTTTTAACAAGAGCCAAAACAAAAGAACATTTCCCAGTTTACTCCTAGCTATACCCCCATCTCTAAGGCGTCTACTTGATGGGTTTCCCTGATTTCTATACATCTGTATGACATCTAAGACAAACCACACAGCTGCCAAGAGCAAAGCCTCAGTCTGTGCAGCAGGAATACCAGCTCTGGAAAGGTCCAGTGAGATTATAAAGAATCTGTCTCAGGGCCTGCTATGGTGGCTCATACCTGTAATCCTAGCACTCTGGGAGGCCGAGGCAGGTGGATCACCTGAGCTCAGGAGTTCGAGACCAGCCTGAACAAGATCAAGAACTTGACTCTACTAAAAATAGAAAAACTAGGGCAGTGCCTGTGGCTCAGCAAGTAGGGCGCCAGCCCCATATACCAAGGGTGGCAGGTTTGAACCCAGCCCCGGCCAAACTGCAACTAAAAAATAGCTGGGCATTATAGTGGGCACCTGTATCCCAGCTACTTAGGAGGCTGAGGCAAAAGAATCGCCTAAGCCCAAGAGCTGAAGTTTGCTGTGAGCTGTGATGCCACAGCACTCTACCAAGGGGAACAAAGTGAGATTCTGTATCTATGGGAAAAATAAATAAATAAAAATAGAAAAACTAGCTGTGCATTATGGGAGGAGCCCGTAGTCCCAGCTACTCTAGGGGCTGAGGCCAGAGGATCACCTGAGCCCAGGAGTTTGAGGTTGTTGTGAGCTGACGCCATGGCACTCTCTACCCAGGGTGACTGAGTGCAAGACTCCAGCTCAAAAAAAAGAAAAAAAGCATCTGAAGAAAAAAAAAAAAAAATGCATCCAGTTTCAGAGACAGTTGGATCAAGTTTACAAGGGCACACCAATGTGAAACGAGAGCCAAAGCCAAGACCATTGCTCCCACAAGATAGCACTACAGCCCAAATGTCCCACAAAACTGCCTTCTTGCCACCCAGCCCTTCTGCCAACCTATTGTCAACAGATTCAAATTGCTCCTGAGCACATGCTGGGCCCACAGTGAGGGGAGGGGCATAGAAAAAGAAGGCATAAAATGGCCAGCAAGCTGCACTGGTGCTCAAAGAGTTCACAATTCGGTGAAACTGGACAATTGTAAGGCAGTCTGCTACAGAAAAGGGACTAAGACTGCCTGGGAGTTGGGAAGATTAGGCAAGGCTTCATTAGAAAGGTAAGAGGGTAGCCTTAAGGATGGGCAAGATTTCATGCTGGGGAAAGAGAAGGGAAGGATGATTCCAGAAGACCCAGAATGGACAGAGGTAATAAAAATAGCTGCAGCTACAGTTTATAGACTCAGACTTAGCAGCCCCTGCTGTTTTTAATCCCCACAACACTCTGACAACATGTTATTGTGCCCACTCTACCAACAGGGGACTCTAGTGTTCAGAGGCAAAAGTAACCTGGCTAGGACCACACAGCTGTTAGGTAGTGGGGTGAGATTTTAAAAGTACTGATTTTCTGCACCTAAATCTGCTTCTTCCGTTGCAGCACAGCACCGTCAGAAGTGCAACCGCCTACGGCTGACAGACAACAAATGGCCAGCCAGCTACAGTGGCATAGAGGGAATGGGCTCCAGGGCTCCTTATTATTCTGAGTTCTGTGGCTATGTCTTCCCAACACAGTGATGACATCTCCTCGTCCTTCTGCTCCCTGTCTGTGTACCTGCCTCCACTTCACTCCTATCAGGAGTAAAGCAGTTGTCTCTGAGTGCTGTGGCCAGGTCTGCTTTGTTAAAAGGCAAGATTCTGGGGTCTCCAGAGCCACTGTGACTCAGTATCCGTTGGGTCACTAGAAAGGTGGAAGGTGAATACAGGAAGACAGCTCGGCACACCTCATGGGAGGCCTTGAATCTGGACTTCACTCTCTGAGTGCTGCTGAACAGGCTACTAGTATCTCTTCGGTGCTCTGGAGAGATCCTTCTGGCAGTGAAGGGAAAAAAGAATCAGTAGGAGGAGCATCTCAAAGCAAGAGGACATGGGACATGGTCACAAGGGTGCAGGATGCTAGCCTTAACTCCTGATGAGAAGGCAGCCACCAAGTAAAATCAGCAATGCCATCAAGACACGGGAAAGGAAAGAAACAAGAGCTGTCTCTCAAAGAATCCTGAACCAGTTTCAGTGAATAAAGTAAATATAGGAAGCAGACCCAAGAAGAGAAAATAGGATATGCTAAAATGGAATTACCAACCTGGCACTGACACTTGGTCGCGATGTCCCCAGCCCTGCTGCTGCCGGCTTCCCTTCTTTTCCCTCCTGCTTCAACCACTCCTAGGGATCTTAGAGCCAGTAAGCCAGTCAAATCTGACTTCTGGAATAAAAATGGAAAGGCAGAGTGGCAGCCGTAACATGGAATTTCCTTGTTTTTATTAGTTTAAGGCTCTTAAAGAGTAACTTTTACATTGAGGAAAACTTCTCAAATATGTACTACTTGAAACTTAGATCCAGTTACCACTCACATGTTTTCAATCATTCTGCTTGCCAATTTTACTAGTTATCAAAAGACATTTGCAGTTTTAAGCAGGGGAATGGGATCCCTCTCAAAGTGCATCAGTCTTCCCGATGTGACCTCATCCCACTGGATCCCTGACCCCTTGGGGCTGCCAGAAAGGCTGGGAGGGCGGGCTTCGGGTATCACCCCCGGGTATTTTTGTTTCTTTTTTTAAAAAACAAAAACTATTGATAAAATCCAGCATTTTGTTTTACTGTTGCCACTTGACTTCAAGCCTAAGCACAAAGGTTCCTCTTGAAACATACATGCATAAATAAGCAAAACTCCAGGACCACCACACTGGAAATAAATTTAGTCACTCAATTTTCCATCCCTACAGCTAAACCTATGAAGACTTGAGCAGAACTAGTCATACTACATTTCTAGGGGTTATTTAACATTGAAGCTGGGTATGAAAATAGTAAACGCTTTACTACGACCCACGCTGTGATGCTTCTAGCAGCAGAAATGAAACTTAAATTAGTCTTTTTTTCTTTTTTTTTGAGAG
Source organism: Arctocebus calabarensis (assembly GCA_963573935.1). NCBI lineage: Eukaryota > Metazoa > Chordata > Mammalia > Primates > Lorisidae > Arctocebus > Arctocebus calabarensis. The sequence goes on from CAUYON010133470.1 coordinate 18,460, forward strand.
TTTCATTATGTCACCCTGGGTAGAGTACTGTGGCATCACAGCTCACAGCAACCTCAAACTCTTGGGCTTAAGCAATTCTCTTGCCTCAGCCTCCCAAGTAGTGGGACTACAGGTGCCCGCCACAATGCCCGGCTGTTTTTTTGTTGTTGTCATTGTTGTTTAGCAGGCCCACGCCGGGTTCGAACCTGCCAGCCCTGGTGCATGTGGCCGGCTCTCTGATCACTGAGCTACAGGCACCAAGCCCTTAAATTAGTCTTTATTGTTAGAAATCTTCTAACTAAACACAGAATCTCTGAGTTCATAATCAAGCATCCCTTCTTCTTTACTTGCTTTATTAACCTCACACACCCAAGGGTGGCTGGGGCTTTGAGGGCATCAAACCACATGATGTCTACTAGCAAATGACATAAAACTCTATACTCTCATCCAGAGGACAGAGATGGACAGAGATAGTTTGGAAATCCATTAAAAACAAAATGAAACACATTTCCTGCTTCATATAATGTGTCCTAAATAGTTTGCTTAATATAAATTCAGAGGAAGGTATAACAAGACAATGAGTGTTGCTGGAAGGAGGGTGCCTGCCCTTCAAGGCAGGTGTGTGTGTGTGTGTGTGTGTGTGTGTGTCTGACTTTACTACATAGCAAATAGATCCAAGGGGCCACTACTAAGACAGGTTTGCATCTTATTCTTCATCAGGATTGACAGCTGCCCTATGCAGAAAGGACAATAATGGCTATACAAAGGGATTTCAGGAAGTGGGTAGCAGCTAACGACCTGTAAATTTCTGGGACGAATATATATGAGGTCAGACAACTAAGTTCACAAACTCATCCTAGAAAGAATTACATACAATACTGCTGATTACCACTGTGGTCATCTTTTAAGTACTCCCCTTGGGAAGCTATGCACCAACACCAGTGCCCAGTCCACACTTCAAAAGCACTTTTTCTAGGATAAGTTTGCAAATTTAATTGTTGGCCCTCCTATGATGACAGCTCTGATGGCCATTTTGGAAAGAGAGTTCCAAAATTGCTTTGAAGGTTGTATAGTTGGTTCATAGCTTCCCAAGGGAGTACTTCAAAGGTGACCACAGTGATATTCAACAATGAGGTATGTAGCACTTTTCCTAGGAAGAGTTTGTAAACTTACCATCCCATCTCGTACTTTCCATATAAATACGAAAAGGCAAGCAAAGCCTCTAAGATGAAACACTTTGTATTTAGTTTGCTGGGGACAGACAGGTTCCAAATTTCTAGCATAAACATTTATTTTTAGGCTAGTTTTTTCATTTGAAACCTGTTAATTCCATGACTGAGAATTCATCAAGTTTCAGATTGGAATTAATTTTGGCAACTGCTTTATACCAAAAATATTAGTAGATGTAGCTGAATAACTGGCCTCACTTCACACACTGTCACTGGGAAGTTGGAATGTTCACATTTCTTCCAGAGAGTATAGTTGAAACTGACAAAGGAGATTTCTGAAGTGAGTTCACCATTTCTCCCTGAGGAGCAGAGCTGTCGAATGCAATCCCAGCAATCTGTTCCCTTTTTACAGAAAGCTGACTATAGTGTTACTGCATTCCCTTACACATTCGTTTACCTTTCCACAAATGCACACTGATCATATGCCTATCGTGTGCAGCCACTGTCCCCACAGTGTCTGGTGTTTGTCTTCTCACACTTCACTAGTTACAAAAAGTCTACCTGCGTCAGAAGACTGACTCTGCTTCATTTTACTAATGATATAAGAAAATATGGCTCCCAAATCACCAATAATCCACCTCCTTACATGATGCCGCAACTTTTACCTTAGGTAAACATCATCACCTTTTCACTGACTGGCTGGAAACTCAACTATGCCACATCTATGGAGGGCAGGGTACAGTTAGCAGACTACAGCAGTCACTTGGGGATTTGGATTTTCAGCTGCTCTCTTAAGTCTTCCGATAGAATTCTTAGGAATGCAAGTCCCTTTTGCTGCTGAGACACTGAGCAGAGCCCTTTCTATGGGACAGGCACCAGGGAAGCTTACTTGACATCCCACCTGATGCAGGACAAAGCGGCCCTACGACCGCAGCCTTGGCCCTGGCAGTGCTGACGCTGTGGCAGATGGAGGAACCAGCTTGCCGGAAGGGCCAGACATCTGTGCAGAAGACACTGGCGCCTTGCTGTCTCCTTCCTGAGCTCTTCTGGCTAGTCCATTCCATGGATGACACCTTGCTGTCTCCTCCTCCTGCACATTTGACTGGTCAATATCATGTCAGTTTCCAGGGCCTGGGTCTTCATTGGACAGCTGGCTGTAACTGATGAAGACAAAGTCCTAAGAAGTTCCAGCAAAATAACTCCCTGGGACTATATAAACCCCTGAGCAGAGCGCTCAAGGGCAGACCTCCGCTGGACTTCAGAGAGAGAACAGAAGAGCTTGTTCCTCTCTGAGCAGACCTCGCTGGACCTTGGAGAGGGAACAGGAGAACTTGTTCCCCTCCAACGCAGACCTCGGCTGGACCTTGGAGAGGCAGCAGAAGAGTTTCTTCCCCTCCGGGGTTCTCTTTGCCTGGAGGTTTGGTTTTTTCCTCTTGTAATTCTTCTTTCTTGTAAATAAATCCTGACTTACCACCACTCTTGTGGTCCGTCGAGTCCTTCTTCGAATCGCCGAGACCAAGAGCCTAAAATTCCAGTATCACACCCATGTGGACAACTGAGACACCCCTGGCACAACAATTTCAAAGTCTCAAGTTCTTTTATTCCCAATATTGTCCAAAAGCCCAACCAAAGTCTTCCCAGCCAGGACCTCAGGTCCCACTCACCCAGTTTTAACAGAGTATGGCTTTCCAATGGCCCTTGCTAGTGAGATTCCCACTGTAGCTGCAATGGGGCAGCCTAGCTGATTAGTTCCACCTTCCGGAGGATGAAGATCTCCAGGAAAAGCATTTCCCGTGTGATCTCTAAAATACCCAGTATCTGAGAAATCTGGGAAGCTGAGCTGACTGGCCCCCAGCCTGGAATGGGTGCTCAGGGCACAAGGTTCATCCAAGGTCACCCTCTCAGCACTTGGTGCACCCCCAGAGTATAAACAACATCTAATGGGACAGCCCAGAGAAGCACTCTCCAAGGATATGTCAACTACACTTTAGTTCAACAATCAAACCAGGTACTCATCTCCCCAGCTGTCATGTCAGCTCAAGGGACATGTTTCAGGAGGCCTCCAAATGCTCAAATGGTCCCTTCCCCAGCAGTGCCACCTCCACTATATGAATTATTTACTGCAGTAGAGTTTTATTTAAGAGTAACATTAAAGCATGCCATCCTGAATCGGAAGGGCTGCAAAAGTCTAAGAACTGCTTTGAACTATATATTGATTGCATTGCCAAAGTACTTCTACTCTTTAAAACCTGGGCCATAAAATTAAATGAATGAACTCTAAATGAAATTCTGGTCACACCTTCACCTTGCATAACTTTCTGAGGAATTACAATAGTTCTATGCTTGTTAGCTAATTAAAATTTTTTGATAAACCAACACAATCCCCACATAAGACATTTTCCTACCTGGCAACCTCCCCACAATGATGACATATCAGACCTACATCCAACCTTCCAAGTGTGCACAGCAGAGACATGGGCCCAGGCGGCAGTATGGACTTTGGAGCAAAGGATTTGCCACTTATTTACAACATCTCCAAAGCATTTCTAACTTGAATATATATTTCACATACTACCAAAACTTTTAAATATCCACAAGAAGATTTCATTTTTATAGGCAATAAACATTAAATCTAAAGGACTGGAACATAAAAAGTGTTTTAATACCATATAAATCACCTTTCCCTAGACAGACTAAATCTCCGAAGGTTTTAAAGACTGCAATATAAATTTTTATGGCAAATTATCTACATAGAAATTATCTGCATGAGATGCACTTTCACTTCTCCTTCTCATTTACATAGTGCTGACAATCTTTTCAATCACAGCAGCCAATCCAATCTGGGAAATCAAACTCAGGAGAGAAATCCAAGAGCTCAAGCTAGACAGAGATCTCTCCTTCTCTCTTTTTGCCCATTAACATCAACGTCAACATGATCTGTCCATTTTTCTATGTAAGAATCTTTGGCAAACCCTCAGCTCCAAAGGGATGCCTGGCTATACAAATGATAAAAAGAACATTCACAAGAGGCAGGGTGACAGGCCATGCCCAAAACATGCTTCATACCAGACTTCTGTTGGGCCACTTGCCAGCCAGCTTGATCATACACAGCCCTGGATCTGGTATTTTAAGAACTTTCCGTTTATAAGGCAAATATTTCACACATGGCTTTGTTTTCTAGATTAAAATTTTAAAAGGAATCCTAATGAAAGTAGAAATTAGGACAACTGTTCTAGTTATAAACAAACATTTTATTATATCAGGGAGTCATAAAATTTACAACTTGCACCCCAAATACAAGGAGACTAAGCATTCCCTCTTAAGAATTATTTTCTAATAACAGAACAAGAAAAACCAGCAAACATGACTGCTTTCAGTCCTGCAATTAATCTTAGCCAGCTGTCTGAAGAAAGAAAAAGACAAAGGGTTTCTGGAAATGTTCTCCCCATTGGTTTTATTCATATAATAAATATTAAAGCTAATTTTTTTGTGCCTTTTATCTAGGATAGTTTTTTAATGGTCTAAAAATTTAAATACAGCTCTCCCTCTCTTTCTTGCGGGGCCTAATTAAACAAAAATAGATGTAGCATCACAAAACTCTGCACAAAAATCAAGAGAAGTATTTTGGCAAAGGGGCACCAATTTTAACTGACTTTAGCTTGGATGTATAAGCATTAACAACACACTGATGGGAAGAGAAAACACATTTTAACAACATTTTTCAATTAAACAGTCACATTCTTGCAAAATAAAAATCCACATAGATTTTTAGGCTGCATATAACATAGCAATGAAGAGCCCATTTCCTCTGGCTCATTACAAAATTTTCTTGTTGAAATGGCAATTTCTGTCCTGGACATCTAAATGAGGGTAATTAGAAGCCCACAGTAAGATTTGAAAAAACGAAACAACCAGAAGACGCTCTGGGATATGGTGCCAGAAACACTATGTTTTGCAAATGAAGGAGGTAACATTTTCTCTCCAGATTAAAAGACACTTGATGCCAACTAACAGCAGCTTGTGTAATCTTATTTAAAATGTGCTAAAGCATTACACCACTTCACCAAATGGGAGAAAAAGGAACAATACTAAGCCTAAAATTGGAAGGCTCTGACCAGCATATTGCTTCTAGACACAGTCTTTTAAAGTCCAACTGTCTCCAACTTATCATTGGTCAGCCCATAGCAAGGAGAGGTCCAAAACACAGACAAAATTCTAATTCAAAAGAGATGCTCCCAGGATCTGATTCATTCAACAAGCTTTAGGGAGTCAATTTGTGGGTAGAAAAAGCTAAAACAGGCACTACCCATACCCACACAGGGCTTCCAGATTATATTATATGTGAAACAAAATAAAATTAACAACAAAACCTTACAAATAATTCCATTTAATCTTAACTGACATCAGCCAGTGAAGGAAAGGAGTTTTTTAAAAAATGAGATGTTCTCTTCATCCGGAGATCCAACATCCACACCAACTGATTTTTAAAAGTCACAATTTCTTTGACTTTAGAGGGTAAAAAAAAAAGACTACTGTCCTCAAATTAATATTTGAAAACTGCAATCCCAAACTTGGAATTCAAATGCCGCTGTCTCCATGAATCCTCCCCTGCTCTTCCTGGCCTATGGTTTCTAGAACACATTCTGGGTGGTTTCTAGTTATTCATGTGATGTCTTGACGGTTCTTATGTCTTGATCTTTGAGAATACAGCTCTGAGAAGGCAGAGACTGTCTTACTATCTGTGGACCACCCCTAGCACCTTGCACAGGTTAAGAAGCACACCCTGATAGTTAACTGAGCCAGGAGGTCCATCCCCAAACTCCAAACAGCCAACTGCCCTGAACTAGAACTCCAAATGAAATGATTAAACAAAGTGTTTTTCATGTCATCTTCTAATGGTTAAACGTCTTTTGATGACAGAATTACAGGATCCATAATAATTCTAAAAGATACCACCTAAGAAAGTGTTCCAAATGCAATGCAAAATCATTTTTAAAAAAAAATTCTGCTAACACTAAAGAATTAAGACGTCCTACTTAAGTGACAAAAGAAGAGTTAAAAATAAGAAGCAGGCAACAGCCTAAACAATGTCAAACCACACTTCAGAAATAAAAAAGATCGCGTGTTAGTGTGGAAAGTGAGAAGCAGGGGATGCAGCAACAGCACAGCCACAAAAGTTCAAGGTTAACCTGTCCCATGTGTTAAGTAAATAATGATTAAATAAAAGTTAAATAAAATTCAGAAAACAGGAAGGTAGATATGTGTCCTAGCAATGAGGAAAAATACACAAAGTAGAACTCAACTGCTCTTTTTTGTTGCTTTATTCCCTACCATACTTCTCACTTCACAGAATTATTTTTTAGAACTTACCTTTATATACAATTTACAAAAGAGACCAAATCCAGCAGGTTAAATACCCAAGTTCACATTCACTCTGATCCCAAGCACAATCTCCTAAAAATGAGACTGCAGGCTGGGCTCTCTAGCCAGCTCTTGACTCGGGGATGGGAGGGGGGAGCCAGGGTCCTTCTATCTAGTGGGCTCTGATGCCCAAACTCTCATGTTCCCATTTTGATCAATGTCTGGGATTTCAGCATCTCTGGACCTGACACCTGCCCTTCTCTGACTGGTCCCCTCCCATCTCAGGGTGGCAGGCTGACAGGCTCCCCAGGGTCTCGTTCTTTGGACCCTTGAACACTGCCTGCTTCAGGGCTCCATCAAGCCCTTCTGCCAAGGCCCCCGACCACCTTGCATCAGGCCTTCGTGTCAGACTTCCCTACTATTAAACCCATTCGTCTATGAGCCAGTGTTTTCCTAGCACCCTCCTCCTCCAGTGGAGTCTTCTCTCTCTCCAAATCTTTGGGGACACCAAGAGGAAGGATCCACTTTCAGGGCAGCCAAGTCTCTGCTCCAAAAACCCTAGTACCCAGTCTAAAGCTGAGTGAAGAAAGGTTCAGATTTCCAAAAACTAGAGCACCTATTGCCGGATTGAAGAGGAGTTTCAGCACTTGCATGCAACCCATGACAAGACTGTATTTGCAACTGCAGAGTTCCTTCTTCTGAGAAATTATTTCCTGAACACTTCACATGTGCTGGGTGTTGCTCAAAAAGAGAAAAGTTGGTTGCTCTGCAAGGCTGTTTTATGAATCCTTTAAAGCTTATAGTAAAAAACTAAAAGGGGGGGGAAGGTCAAAGAGCACTTGAAATAGTAATAAAGGACACTAGGTTTTAGAAGGAAGATTTCTGCAGCCATCTGAAGACCCTTAGGAAAAACATTTCCTCAATCTTCGGACCTGCAAAACAGTGGTGATGCCAACTTTGGGGAGTTTTTGTGAGGACTGACTAAACTCGGCAAACTTTAATGACCATCTCCTATGTACCAGATCCTGGGAAGAAAGGAAAGAATGAGCAGTATTCTCATTCACTCATGCAATTGAAGCAACTACATACATTACCATAGTGAACAAGATCAAGCTGACAGTACCTACATGGAGAAACACAATAAAATCAGTAAATGTTAAGTGAATGGATTTAGAAATACATAAGAATACATAGATATATAAACCTAGAACAAATGTGAATTCAATTTATTATCCAGTAGAATCAAATGAGATAAAACACAGTGCCAGGCAAAGGAAGACACTCAAGAATGTTTATGGAACTCACTGACCCTTATCCCGGAAACCCCTTAATTCAAATTCACACACCACAGGGTTCCTTGGCATCACATGTGTTCTTCTAGAGCAGTGGTTCTTAACCTCCCTAATGGTGTGACCCTTTAATATAGTTCCTGTGGGTCGTGACCCACAGGTTGAGAACTGCTGTTCTACAGTGAGCACGTGAAGGAACCCACGGGTACTGAGGTGTTCATAAAAGAAGAAGGACCAAAGAAACTACACAATTCTTCTAAACAAAATGAAAGTTACTGTCATCACCTGATACCGTTGTAGACTTTGGTTTTTCAATCCAACAGCACTAAGAGTAAGAAATGATGTAGGCAAACAAGTCCCAGAGGATGACGCTTCTTACTAACATGTACCAAAGAAGCTATGGAATCCACCTGGACCACAGGCTCCTCCAAGATATCCCCATGAGGGCCAGGGCATCTGCAGTTTGGGGGACCCCCACATGCTCTTAGTGCTGGCACTGGTACCCTGGGAAGTCGTCACCCTTTGTGAACTCCCGATTCAGAAGAAGAGAGGATAAATGAGTGGTGAACAAGAGGAGTGAGCTTCTGCCCCTGACAGGAAGGGGGCAGGATACAAGACCCTAGTTCAGGGCTACCCCTCCTAGAAGACCCCCACTAGCAAAGCCCCTTCCAAAGCTTCAATCAGAAAGTGTCCTGATAGCCCAAAGCTCAGTGACACCCAATAGCACCTGTCACCAATGTCATTAGTCAGAATATCTGTTCTTGGGTCCAACTGCTTTGCCTGATCTATCCCTAGGACAAGGATGTGTGTCACTGAAAGGAGATGGCAGGGTGGGGCCTGCCCTGTGGCTGAGACCTAAGGACTCCTTTTGTTGTCTATGGAACACTATATCCCCTCCCAACCGCAGCAAACCCAGGTGGGCCAGAAAATAGCCATGAGCTCTCATGTGCCTCCAAATTGCAACAAGGCCAACGTGCCCTAAGCCCATGAGAGTGAGGAGGGTCAGGTAGCTGTGTGGGCCTGCAAAGGGCAATGCCTGACTGACTGCCATGGGGTCCACAGCATAACCTGAGCTCAGCTGGGCTAGTGTGGGTTTCTCCAAATGTACTGCATGTGCGTGTCCTTGCATTGGACCCTATGCCTTCAGTGGGCATGAGAGCCTATCTAGCTTCTCTCCCACAAGCATCATGTGTGGTGGCAAAAACCAGCACCTTGCCAGGAACCAGGTCAATAGAAAAGGCCACAAAAAACTAGGCACTACATTAAGAACAGTCCCTGCAGGGCCACTAGGATACCTAGGAAGATGACAGAACTCCAGAAGGATTACTATCCACTTTCTGGTCTACCAAGATATCCAGAGAGGCCTGAGAAGTTCCTCACCTGTCACTCTTTTTTTTGTTTTGTTTTGTTTTGTTTTCAGTTTTTGGCTGGGGCTGGGTTTGAACCCACCACCTCCAGCATATCGGGCTGGTGCCCTACTCCTTTGAGCCACAGGCGCCGCCCTCACCTGTCACTCTTATAGTAGCTTCCCATGGAGACACTTCTAAACCTGCCACCTGCTCATGGGGGCCAGTCCAGGAACCGCCCTGTGCCTCAGTTTCCTCCCCTGTAAATGGTGGTGACACCAGCATGTGCCCTACAAGATTGTGAAAAGTGACTGAGGTACCTGTGAAGAGCTTAGAACAGTCCTTGGCAGAGTTAATATTCCGTAAGTGTATACTAGTGTTGTTATTCCCCTAAGCCAATAGCCTCATCAGGAAAAGCCAAACAAGATATCTTTAGAAAACATTAAAATTTATTGACTAGTCCAGGAGACACAAAGAGGATGCTGCTGTTCCAAGGCCATGCCTGTGCTTGGGGAGTGGGAACAAGGAGCTGTGTGGTCCTGAGGTAGGTTTTTAAGGACATGGGGACCCTGAGCCCTGGGGCTTCCTGGGAAGAATTCCCCCATCTGTTGTTTCCTCTCTTTTCCCACTTCCCCCAATGACCCTGGGGAGAAACCTTCCTCTCCAATAGCTTCAATTCAAAGGCCTGCCCTGTTTGACTGTCACCTCGACCAGTGACACCTCCACATAAACACTGCTGAAGGGTTTTAGGGCATTCAACTCCTTTCCCTCCTGGCTGGAGACCCTCCCAACAAGACAGGGCCACCTCTAGCCCTGAATAGGGCTCCCTGCCATGAAGCTATCAAACACTCCATAGTGAGCTGGAAGATTCCTTCCAGCCTCCAGCCAAAGGAAACAGACCTCAAAATGCTGGCCACATGAAAGGCTCATGTGTAAAAATAATTCAGTTCAACAAATATTTCCGCTACATGCAAATCACAGAAATAAGCCCTACAGAGGACACACAGAGAAAGGAGAGGAGGCAAGTGCTTCAAAGCGTGCCTGTAGCCAGTGAGGAGTTGAGAGGGAGACCAACAGCAGCTCACTGTCAAAGCCTCAGCCACTCAGCTGCTACAGCACCAGAACCAGGCAGAGCTGGGGCCCAGGATTCCAGGAAGAAGGAAGGAGGGGAAGAGTGCCTTCAATCTCCGAAGATCTCACTGTAACAAATCTCCTGTTTATCCAACATTTGTGGTGTCACTGTGTAAATATCTATTAAAAGTGCCAAATCAAGTATTAAAGCACCTTCTATGCTAAAGTCAGTGTTCTATAATGCACGGGAATTTGCAAAAAGGAAAAAAAGGGACATTAAATGAAACTATCTGTAATCCATGAAATTGACGATCATGTGTATTTTGTCTCAGCATTCTGCCTAAGAGCTAGTCCACCCTCATGGAGAGATCTGATTTCCCAGGTACTTGGAAGGTGTTGAGAAAGTGAGTGTAATACTCACCCTCTCTGCAGGGCAGTTTAAATAGTCACCTGGTCCAAAACAGCACAGGGTCTTTGGGATAAGGCCCCCAGGAACACATGGCCTTCCCTATACCATCTAAAAAATAAACACTGTAGCAATTATCAGCAAGAAACACAATATCTAATAATGGGAAAGAAGCAAGGAGTTCTGGAATCAAGTATCTCTGGGACTGTATCAGAAAGACTCTAACTATAGATATACATCCCAATTACCCTGATATGATCGTTATGCTTTGCATGTTTGTACACAGGCTGGACATGGTGGCTCATGCCTGCAATCCCAGCACTTCACGAAGCCAAGGTGGGAGGATGGCTTGAAACAAGGAGCTTAAGATCAGCCTGGGCAACACAGTGAGATTCCATCTCTACAATAAACAAAAAAAATAGCCACTTGCAGGGACACCTGTAGTCCCAGCTAGTCGGGAGGCTGAGGAAGGAGGACTGCTTGAGTCCAGGAGTTAAAGGCTACAGTGAGCTATGATAACGCACTGCACTCCTGCTTGGGTGACAGAGCATGACTCTGTCTCCAAAAAAATAAAGTAAAATATATATATATGTGTGTGTCTGTGTGTGTGTGTGTATACACATGTACCCCATGAATATGTACAACTTTTATGTGCTCATAATAATTAAAAATTGAAAATCTTTTAAAAGAGAAAAAAAAAACTAACTACAAGTGATAGACTGCAAGATTCATGACCAGGGACTCCATTACCCTCTTTTCTACCCCTGATTTCATAATGGTCTCTGGCACGCTGCAGGGGCTGTATAATACTAGCTAATAAAAGCACAAGAATAAATATAAATGGCCTTATGAATCCAAGTTCTGTCTACACATACATATTATAAAAATTTCAAGCAAGTTAACAATTTCTGTCTTATGCTAGTTTCATCCCCATATAATTTCAATACTTCTACTATAAACAGAAATCACCAGGAGGATCCTGATTAAAAGGATGGCAACATTCCACATTCGGACTGTGTGACAGACTCAGTCCATAATATAAATAACTTGATTTTTAAAAATAATAATAAGCAGGATAAATGAGCACCACTCCTACATTTGAAAAAAATTGGTAAGATATGAAGACAACAAAATGAGCAATCATCCCTTTCACAGCCTAAAAATTTTAAACTGAGCCAACAACATTAGAGTCTAAAATTAGTCATCGATCTGGACTCTCTAGACCTGTTCCCAGTGACTCAGGGCTATGCATAAATTAAACAAAGGTGACACACCGCCACGCAGAAGTGCTGTTATCCAGAACACGCAGGACCAGTGGGGCCATAGGAACCTGAAAAGGCTCTATCCCTGATTTTCAATCCCAGGACCAATAAAGCGGGGCTAGACAGGGCACAGGAGACAAGGTCACTGAGCCAGTAGGGAAATTCAGGCCTCCAATGACCCCAGAGGCACTAAGAAGGGAAGATTCCATCCTACATCTACTGAGAAGGGCCAGGGACACACGAGCAGATTCCTGCCATTAGCTCCTCCTAGAACATGGGATCGACAACTGCCACATTCCGAGTCCCTCTATGTGCAGCGTACCTGCTGTGTGTATGCAGAGCACCTACTGTGTGCTGCTCAGCTGCTGAACGAGCGAGGCACTGCACACCAAAGTAAAAAGGTGATGAAAGATGCCACCAAACACAGTGGCATCTGAATGGAAGGAAAACATAAAGAGGATTCAAGCTTTATTTGCATGAGCGTTTAAATGCACAATTGCTTTACGGCCGTCTTTTTAAAAATAATAATAATAATTTTTATACTGAAGCCACATTGACAATATTTGATAATCACAATAAATTTCCACTTTATTTTAATTACAGGAGAACAAGTCTCTAACTCTGAAAAGCAACACTTTTACCAACGAGGCTAAACCAACAACTGTGTGGTGTGTGGCTCCAAGGTGCTCCTGTGGGATGGCTGCCACCCTTGCAGCAAGGAACACTCAGCAACTGTAACCACAATTAATTCACCTAATTAGTGGGTTACTTACCTACACATTATGCTTATTTATCTATCAGCCTTATCTGCCTGTTTCTACCAGGAGCCAAGGCCCTTTTCTTAAGCAATTTTCAGAGTACAATTCACCATAACAGGCCATGTGCACCCTCTCATCTAACTTCTCCAACTGAGGCCTCACAAGCTGAGCATCCCCCCATCCAAAATGCTCTGAAATCCAAAGCTTTTTGAGCACCAACATGATGCTACAAGTGAAAACTCCACATATTAAGTGTAAGTATTAATACTTAATACAAACTTTGTTTCATGCATAACATTTAAAATACAGTATAAAGTTATCTTCAGGGTATGGGTATAAGGTATAGATGAAACACAAATGCATTTCAAGTTTAGACTTGGGTCCCATCCCCAAGATACCTCATCTTGTATATGCAAATACTCCAAAATTCAAAAAAATCCAAAGTCCGAAACACTTGTAGTTCCAAGCATCTTTGATAAGGGACACTCAACTGGTAACAATTTGATAAAGGTAAAATGGGTCCTGCTACTTGCCAAGCATTGTGCTAAGCACCACTGAGATGAGCCATCCCACATGTAAACCTCACATGGCCCCATGCAGTCTCTGGCATCCCCCAGGTAAGGAACTGGGGTCAGGGATGCTGAGATCTATACCCTCTGCCCCACAGCCAGCAGGTTCTGGAGCCACAGCCAGGGCCCAGCTCTGCCAAGCTTCAAAGCCAACTCTTCCATTCTCAGTTACCAGCCTCTCCAGATGACAGGGACAGGGTTGTCACAGAAGATACTTGTCTGGACTTGGTGACTTCAGCCACTGTGCTTCCCTCACCCCCATCTAGGTACTATGTCCAGCTCTTCTTGTTGTAGGCAGCCTCACTCTCTGGCAGGGTGTGGTACCAAGGGGACCCATGCACAGGTGCACAGTCAGAGGCAGCAAAGCCGCTAACTGTCAGTGTGACTCCTTCTCTGACAAGTGGACTGCTTGGGGTATAGAGGCACTGGGCCTCCTTTTTTGGAACTCAATTCAATATGAGATTCAGACTACCATAAACTGTGATTCTATTTTATTATGACAAAATGTCTCAGCTGCGCTGTCAAAGTACAGGAACAAACCGATATCATTTTTCACTCTCTCCTTCCTCAAAAATCTCTGCCTTCAAGGTTGTTTCTGGATGTGCAAGTGGCAGAGAGGTGGTGGTTACCTTTTCTTTCCAGGTGCAACACCCAACCACATGATCCTTTAGGCCAACACTGAAAAAGCAGAAGAAATTCTTGACAAATGTGTGGCGTCATAAAATCTATTCCCAAATACCAGGTAATTCACTGACAAGCCCACTAGGGTGTTGGTACTGAAGGGAAACTATTTTTTTCTTTTAAAGGACCAAGATAAGAGTAAAAAACATATTTACATTTTGTCTGCAGACCCAAGATCCCAAAGAGGAGTAAGGAGAAAGGCGGCCACAAACAACCCAGGCCTGCGAGTGACGAAAATTAATGGGAAGGTAAAGAGTGCTTCTTCTGATGCTGGAAACACTCCAGTAAAAACTGGTCTGTACACGGGAACATGGTGTCAGACTCAGAAAGAATCAGCTTGTCTGACTTGTGGTTTTCTTGACAACATCCATCTTCCCTTGGCCTGATACAGGGCAATTAGTGCTTGTCAGCTGAATCATGTGTTATTAAGATCATTCAGGCATTTTTTAATTACGGTAAGAGAGACAGACAGTAATGAGAGCTCCAGCAACTTTAACTTTCTACTTCCTTTTCAGATAAATCTTAAGCTGCCTTTTTTTCCCTCCCTACTGATGTTTGAAAAGAATTGTTTATTCCTGCAGGTAGATACTTGTAACTCTGCCCTACTTTCCCCCACCTTCACACCAAACATCAGACTGAAGGTTGGGGGGGCTCCCCCAAAATCAATCACACAAAGACACCTTTCTTAAAGATCTCTGCTATGATTGGACAGGGAATGGGCAACTTCTGTTTTAAAAGTAGCTCTTCTGTAGAAAATTCCGTTCTGGAGACCTGGCTAGATCCACAGAATCCACTCGCTTCTCCTGAAGGGTCACAACCCATGATTTGTGAGGGTGAGCCTGGCTGTCCTTCCAAAACCTGCTCTTCTATTAACTCTTGCTATCATGCAACATCAAAAAACTCAGGAAGCATAAAAATGATTTAATCTGTCTTGATAGTCTTTCTTTCACTCTATTTGCTTTAAAATTAACACTTCTCAAAAAGGTTAGAGTATAGAATCAGGCTCAACCTGACTCAGGGTTCATAATTTTTGTCTTTTTAAATGCTCCCCTTACATTGATATTTCATTGAGGTAATAATTTCCCTTTCCTGGGAGAGTTCAAATTTTTTATGGTCCCATTCCTTCCTCTTTATACAGCCAGAAGCAAATGTGATTTCTGAGCTATTCCTAGAGCACCATCTGTTTCTTCATGAGGCCTGTGAAGAGGAGTCTGGGGGACAGTGATAAGGAGGCAAGCCCCTCAGTCCATCCATGCCAGGAATGCATGCCCTCCTCCTGACAGGAGTTCATCACTCCTGCAGCATCATTTCTAAAGAATATGAATGTTTGCAACAAGTTCACCAGAACAGAACTTTCTGAGGCAAGTTCTCCAAACCCAATGATCCATGCCTAGGAATATTTTTATGATAGCAATTTTTAAAAATCCTTTTCCTAAGGTTGTTCAAAATGTTCCCTTCAATGGGCAATGTTATATAACACATTCTGGATAGTCTTGCACTTGGGCGTTTTGTGCATTTAATTGGTTTTTACAAACCAGTCTTTTCCTGCCAGCTTCTATACAATTTTGGACAAAGAATATACACTGTGATCCAAACACACATCTTCCCCCTAACCCCAGCAGAGTCACCTTTCTCTTCCACAGACCCAGCTAACTCCTATTTGTCACCATCACTAAAGTCTACAAGTTGAGGAGTGAGAGAAAAATCAGAGCTTAACTCTATACAGTCCCTCATGTACCCTAATGCAGAAGCCAGCCATCCTGGTCTAGTGACCCCTGAGCAATCAGGGCTCATCCAGTGGAGTTCCTACAGAGGGGCTGCCCTACTGCTGCTGGGCAGGAGCCTAGTCCACAAGCAAATTGATGCCCATATCCAGAACTCCACCAAGGACCCTGTAAGGCAGCCAGATAAACCCTAGCCAGGAAAGGAACCAGACCACACGGAATGTCAGGATAAAGCAAACCATTCTCCAGACCAGCAGAGTGCTTCGCACTCCCACTGCTCCAGTTCCTCCCACAGGACAGACCCCTGGAGTTCTCCTAGGCTCAGCTGAACCCCTGGGGACAAGCTTGATATCGCTTTGAAATGCAGTAACTAGAGATACTCAGGCACTATGGGTTTGTGTCCCTGCAAAGAACCGATAGGACTAGGATGGTTCCAGCACCACACGAACAGGTGTCTCACCCTTAAGGAATCACTTGAAGAAAATACTATAGTTCAGGGGTCCTCAAACTACAGCCCACGGGCCACATGAGTTGGTATGAATTGTATTTGTTTCCGTTTTGTTTTTTACTTCAAAATAAGATACGTGCAGTGTGCATAGGAATTTGTTCATAGTTGTTTTTTTTAAAACTATAGTCCGGCCCTCCAATGGTCTGAGGGACAGTGAATTGGCCCCGTTTAAAAAGTTTGAGGATGCTTGCTATAGTTCTTTCTGCTTAAAAGAAAGCCACATCATTTTTTCTCTTTATTAACAGAATTTTTAAAATCACCCTGTATTGACAAAAGATCCATTTGTTTTGGTGGCTTGGAAACCACACTGTTCTGGACAAAACTGCATCAAGGAGGGCTTTCCTAGTCCACTCAAATCCTGGCCAATGCTCCTGACCCTGCCAGACCCTGGTGGCGGCGGCGGTAACTGTGGGCTTCTAAAGTGTACACGGCCACTGGTCTTTGCTGTGACTTTTCCTCATCTGGCCCCACTTACATTTCACCATCCTTAGTGGCTATGATTTCAGTTCCTCAAATTTTTCATTTAGCTAAGCTGGGGCCTGTTCCTGGCTAACTGTGAAATCAGTCTCTAAAAGGACATACTGCTTTTCTGGGCACATGCACAGACAGTCACTGCCTGTTTCATACGGGAAGTGTCCTGTCCTTACTTCAGATTAGTAAGGAGGGGAGAAGAGGGGGAAGAAAAGGGGGAGAGGGGTGGAGGGCCCAGAGTAGAGTGTTGTAACTCACGAGTAACTGGTTTTATTTTATCCTCTCTTCAGTTCCTTGCTTCTTTGTGCATTCACACACCTACATACAACACAGGCTGGTTTGGTTTGGGTTTCATTCTTTATGTGCAAACTATGTGCACACATGTCCATGAAAAGACTAGAACTTCAGGACCTCAGAGGAGGAGGCTCTCCCTCAACTATGCTGGAGGAAGAAGAGAACTTTAAACTGGTGTCTGCGGGTAAGTTGGCAGTACTTATCACATTCACAAAGGCATATGTCCATACCAACACTCTCCCTGCAGAAATGAATCCTATAAATCTGCTTGCACCTGGTATATGCACAAAGGTTTTCAAGGTGTGAAGCAACCCAAACATCCATCAGTATGGAAGTGAGTACATGAAATATGGCCATCTATATCATCAAATGAGGTACAGCCTCCATCTACACAGACGCATGCACACGCATACAGCTGGGGCAGGAATGACTTTATGCTTTCATATACTGATTGTGAAAGTCTATGAAATACTGTTAATTTTGGAAAAATCAAAAAAAGCAAGGTGCAGAATACATATAGCATTCTAGACTGCATACATAAGGGAAAAAACATTTGTATTTGTTTCTGTGTATATAATGAAATGCTAGATGGATATCCACAAAAATCAGCAATAGTAGGAGAGAACACAGGCAAGCACAGGCTTCACTTTGTGTTTTTGGTTTTTTTTTTAACTAAGAGATTATGTTACCTGCTTAAAATAAGTGAGGCTGGGAGCAGTGGCTCATGCCTGTAATCTTAGCACCCTGGGAGGCCAAGGCAGGTAGACTGCTTGAGCTCAGGAGTTCGAGATCAGCCTGAACAAGAGCAAGACTCCCTATCTATTAAAAAATAGAAAAACTGAGGGAAGACGATCACTTCAGCCCAAGAGTCTATGGCTGCTGTGAGCTATGATGCCACAACATTCTACTCAGAGTGCCAGAGTGAAATTCTGTCTCACATTTAAAAAAAAAAAAGTGATACAAGGAATTTTTTTTTTTTTTTTTTGAGACAGAGCCTCAAGCTGTCACCCTGGATAGAGTGCCGTGGCATTGCAGCTCACAGCAACCTCCAATTCCTGGGCTCAAGCGAGTCTCCTGCCTCCACCTCCCAAGTAGCTGGGACTACAG
>CAUYON010133472.1:0-27894 GCA_963573935.1 Arctocebus calabarensis
TGTAAATGCAGACAATCTGGATTCTGGATGAGTTGGAGTTCTAGACTTCCAATCTGGGGTAGGGGGTGGACTGAAGGATCAAGGTGGTAAGGAAAACATTTACAACACCAATCACATTGAGAGCAAATGGGCTAATACACTGGTAAAAGGACTACCAGACACACAAGCCCACCAATGCACCCACAGTCAGAAACATTGACATGCACACAAAACATAACAAACAATCAATCAATCAAGGAACAACAGCTAAGAACAACAAAAAAAAATAATAAACATAAAACAATAAAAATAACAATAAAAATGATACTTGTAAAATACTTGAGAAAAGAGAAAAAGAAAATCCTCTAACAATTATGATGAAAGCATTCTTATAAGCTATAAGAAGGGAAGAAGCAAAAGGGGAGAGAGAACACTGAAATTAAAACAGGAGAGGAAGAAGAAATGTACAGTTGAGAATAGAAGATAATAAAAATAGCCTAAGAAAAAAAAGTGAAATAAAAAATTATTTATCAATGGCACCTCCAAGAAAAGAATATTAAAAAAAAACCAACCTCAAAAATATTGTTCTTGTATATATATAGAAATAAAGATCTTTATGTGTGCAGTTGACATCAACTTAAGTGGAGTTAATTTATAATGCAATATACTTTGTGGACACCAGATGGTGCTGTGAGTGGTTCTCATGCTTATATGTGATTCACCAATTATATTGTTGCTATGGTAACCAAGTGTAGCCAGTCGCCATTTTTGGAGTTTCTCTACCGGTTTGTGTTGGAAAAGGTGTTTTACTTTGGGTGCTCAGCTCCAAACGACATTCCCATCCGACCTCGAACCTTGGTGCATGAGTCCACTTGTCCCCAAACTCTCCGCTCTGCCCTCCCGCTCTCTTCGCAATCCAACAACTGCAATTGGCTGTGAAAGTGGCCACGGGAGAGGGGCTCACGGTAGCTACGGTTGGCGGCGGCCACGCTGTGGCTGTGATTGGTGGCAGTGGCAGCGGCAGCGGGGGCTGAGGGGAGGAAGCTCCCACGGGGTTGTTGCTGCCACTTTGAACTGCCGCTTTTTCTCCAGCTGGAGTGCTCAGGGCCCTCTTCGCCAACTTCCACAGCTCAAAGTGTCTTCCACACCCCAGAATCCCTCACCCCCTGCACAGTCAGACCTCAACAGGATTCCCCACCTAGGGTAGCAGTGACAGATCACCTACTCCCAATGTTCTGGGGAAAAGGAACTAGTCATTTTGGACATTCCAATATGTCTGTTTCCGGCAGGGTCCCATCCCTTCGGCTCACTTGCCCAGCCCAGGACTCCGTGGATCCTAGCAGCACCCCTTTCTGGTCGTCAAACCCTGAGATCCATGCTTCGGTGGAATTTTCTCCAATTAGGTTTTATGAGTTGCGACCTGCTGTCCTCCCTGTGGGAGGGGCCGGCTGCCCCTCCGCTGGGTAGGGGGAAACGGTTTATAGCAGTTTCTGCGGTTATGAACTATATTTCAAACACAACAATCCATCAAATCGCTGTGCATCTACAGCTGCCCATCCACTCCAATAATTCACACAGAGAAAGATCCAGAGCTCCCTCCCTCTCACCTGCTGACTGGGGAGAGATGGGCTATGGGTCCGTCTCCTCCGCCATCTTCCTACCCAACCCCAATTAACAGAATTTTTAACCATCAATATCCTTGGTACTCAGAGGAAAGGAGCCTAACCTTAAAAGATTGAGAGTGTTTAGATTACTGGCTGTGACAATCTGGGTGTCCAGTTACCATAAAATATCAGTCTGAAACCTGTGTCACATAGCTTTCCATCCATTCAGGGCAATGATCCTTCAGCACAAACTCCCCTAGATAAAAGTTCCTCCTCCATCCCAACTGTTTCAGAGATAGTCTCTGGAAGTACTAGTCCCTTTTCCACTCCCAGTGCACCACTATTTCAAAAATTTGAGAGTGTAATTGAAAGGTGTCTTAAAGTGGGTGCCGTCTACGACGAGAACTTAGTTCAAGCCTTCCCAATTCTCCAGAATGCCTTAGCCTAAGCTACACTATGTCCTTAACTAACACCTGCAAAAGGAGCTACAGTCCACACAGCTCAGGAACTGAATGAATATCTTGGATTTAAATATGTGAGTAAACGCTGCCTGTTCACAAATGCTCTGAATGAAATCTTAATCCACTTCGCCACTTCCAGCTAAGAAAAGGGAGTTGATAAGCAGCTTAACACCACCCAGATGACCATAATGAAGCCTTCCTGTTTGGAGCAGATTGGATGTGGACCTTTTGGGGATGTGATAAGCTAATAACGCTTCAGCGGGATGTCCTCTCTTCCTCTTGTGGAATCTAAGCCTTGTGACCTACCCAATCTAGAACCAAGAGTAAAGTCCTCCCAGAAGAAAAAAAAAATAGATTTGATAAGCTAAAAGAATTCTGTAGCTTGATAGGAGAGGATCATCTTTTATGTGCTGGGACAGCCTAAAGACATAGTGGAGCTGAACTGGACAGCATCAAAGGTCAAAAGTCAGACAATGAGGAACCATCTGGGAGCAGGGAAGGGGTTGGCTGTGGAAATAGAACTGTCTCCAGCAAAGGGCTCCTTGGGAACTGTCTGAATAAGAAAAATGGGCTGAGGGAGGTTCCTCTGAACTGTATATATGTGATGTGACTAGCCTGTAAGTTTACTAGAAAAATACAGTAATAAAGCAAACTCATCTACTTTCATCATTCCTGTATGGGATAATTTTTCTTTTCTGTTTTTCTATTGATCAAAGGTGATTACAGGGTTAAAGCCTGTTACTGTCACAATTACGGAGAGACAAAAGACCCTAGCTGTATTTCAGACAAACTTAAAATCTGTTACTCTGTTTTCAATAATAAAAATGAAAGGAGATAATAATAAAGTCATACTTAAAGTTTGATTTGCAAAAAAACAATATTTTTGAAGTAAGTATGGTGCTGAAAAATACAAAATGTGTTTTTATGCTGTTGGTGGGAGGTGGGTAGGGTGAAGTGATGGGTAAGGCTACAAAGCAGGTTCATTTACACTCATCATACCAGGTTCAGTGCAAAACTCACATGGATGTTTTCCTTTAACCTTTGCCCTTACTGCACCCACTCTCTAACTGCTTCCTCTGCACAGGAATGACTTGAGCGAGATTTAGTTTGGGATTCCCTTGAGTATTAAATTTACCTATGATTTAAAAACAGTCATCTATGTAACAGTTCTTTGTAATAATAACTAACTTACTGTTTGCAGTAAGGAACGTAGATTTATACATAATAACCATTTTTCCTTAAAGGCAGTATGGGATTATAACAGTACAAAACAGAATCACCAGTATTGTACTCATATGCCAGGTCAGATGCTTCATCTCTATTAGTGCAATTTACATAAGTCTTCCATGACTCTAGGAGGTTTCTGTTAACTCCTAAGGTCATAAACCTATTAAGTGCTATCCAGTTACAAAGCCAACACTATTTTCTACAGTGATGTTCAAAAAATAGTTTGAGGCCAGCAGTGGCTCACACCTGTAATCCTAAAATTCTGGGAGGCCAAGGCAGAACATTGTTTGAGCTCAGGAGTGTAAGGCCAGCCTGGAAAAGAGTGAGACTCCACCTCTACTAAAAGTAGAAAAGTTAGCTGGGGTGGTGGTGTTCCATCTGTAGTCCCACCTGCTCAGAGGCTGAGCCAGGGGGTTCTCTTCAGCCCCAGAGTCTGAGGTTAAAGTGAGCTCTGATGTTGCCATGGTACTCTCGCCTAAGGCAACAGAGAAAGACTCTGTCTAAAAAACAAACAAACAAAAAAAACTTTAAGCTACCGCAGTTGCTGAGAACGCAGATATGTCCGCCTGCATTGCTGGCTGGGTGCCATTGCTCATTTCTTCTCCATTTCTTGGTGTTCATGTGCTGCGGCTTCCCCTCTTGCTGCCCCTGTTAGCACACTAATATGTAGCAGCAGCACTGTGGAAACATGGGCTGAATCTTTCCACCTGCATCCCAACTCTAAACATTTTCTGTTTGTGACAGTCTTCCCATGGCCTTTCTGTGTTTCAGAATTTAGGGCTCATTCCTGTGAGGCTGAATATACAAGGGCAGTATGCAGTGTATCTCAAGGTAGGAAATACATGTTAGGATTGGTATAAAGGAAACATGTTGAGTGAGGTCCACTCACAGTTTCTCTGGCGTGTGTGTGTAAATAAATTGGCATACATTTACATGCATGGGAACACGTGAAAATACAAATGTATGGCATTTATCTGCAGTATGACCCTGGTCATAATTTGAGAACATAATTTCTTTTGCAAATGCCTTCCCGCATTTTACCACTTTACATGCATTGACTTATTTTTTATCAATTCAATGATATTTGAAGTAAATTTATAAACATGACTAAAATCAATTTCTATTACCCCATTAAAATTATGAATTGATTATCAGTGATCATCAAAATCACATTCTTTACATGCTAAACCCAAAGACATACTCATATTTATGCTTTTTCATAGGAAGAAATTTCAGAAAAGTCATTAAGAGGATCAAGATCTATCATCACAATTCAATTTGTAAGTAAAATAGGATTTTTAAAAAAGAATCTCTAGAAATAAGAATCCAAAGAAAGAATACTTACAAAATCTAAATCGAATTAAAGCACAGAAACATGTCTAAATCGATTCTATGTATAATCTAAAGAGGTCTGTACACTTTATGAGAGGTCTTGCTAATATTGGATTACTTCGGAAATGATGAAATAAGCATTGGTGACTGTATGAGTGTAGGAGTTTGGTCAAAGGTCAAGGGCTAAAAAGCCAAGCTTGGGTCCCGCTCAGTCTATTCCAGGAGGTGCCTGGCTATGCCCTGAAGTAGAGATTTTACTTTTGACTGTTTGTTTGGCTACGTACTGATTGGATAGATTTTGTCCTTACTGGACCTGCACAGAAATACTGAAAAGAGGACCTGAAAATTGGTCCTTCAATCAGGAATTCTCTGGGAAGTGCATAAGATTTCTCTCTGCTGGTTTATTCTTACAAGAAGTTACCAAAGCCTGATAATTCCCAGCTCTAAACTTTCACAACTCTAAGTGCACCTCTCCTGGGACTACAACAAATTAAAACAAGGATTCACAGAAGTCTCAAAAGAAAGAAAAAGAATGCTCCGTGGTCGATCCCTGTCTGTGACATCCCTGAGTGGGCTTCCCCAGTGGGAAGCTGAAGAACTTCCTGTAGACGATTTGCTGCTCTTTGAAGTTGCCTGGGAAGTGACAAATAAAGGTTTGTACTGCCCTTGAAGGTAGATACCTGCCAGGTTACTGAAGACTATAGATAATGATTTCATAGATGACTATCTAGTGATAATGAATTACCAGCCAAAGAGGAAAGCATTAAAATCAGGCAGCATGTAACTTGTCTATTTCCACAGGCCCTTAAGAGAGAATTGTATATGTGTTGAAGAGGGTGAAGGCCACAAATGTTAGTCATTGTCAGGGAATATGTGTTTAAATTAAGATTTCAAATCCATGTTATAGCAAAATAGAAAGAAAAAGTTAACATGTATGTTTCTATCTTATGATCTTTCTCAGAATAAAAGCATAATTAAGCACTTCACTTTAGAAAGAACTGTGATCCAAAACAATTAGAAGCTTTAATTCCATATACTGTTAGCAATTATATGAAATGTTTATTAATGTTCCTAATAATTCAAGATGAGTTTGGAATTAAAGTTTTAATTTAGAGGCTGCTGAGAAGGCGTAATATTGCACTCCTATTCAGAAGAATGAAAATAATTTATCTTCAATGCTATGCATATGTAGAAATTATAAAATAAAAAAAGAAATCAAATTGATAACACTAAACCAATTTTCTAATAAGGTATAACCTCAATTTGTACTGGGTGGGAGAATGCAAGGTAGAGAATTGTAACCTTAATGATTTTAATAAGAAAGGCACCTGTAAAATTATAGAAACAATTCCTTGTGCATTGATATTCTCTAGTTTGAAAAGTGCCAAGACTATTGAAGGAACATTAGCAAGAAAAGTAAGGGTTTTGAAGGCTGGGCTCCTCAAGATCATAGAGGATCAGGGCAAATGAGCTAGGTAGGTAAATGGCAGTGATCACCTGTGTAATTCAAAGGATCTGAACTTATACATGCAATGTGACACGTTATATGTTTATTTTTATTTTATGTTTATTATAGTCGTGTAAAAGCTCTGAAATGATAACATGAAGGATGCAGAAAGGGGGAGAGATTGTTCTGTGTGAGGGCCCTCTCCATGCCAAGTTGCAGAAACATGGTCTGTCCAAGATCTGAGGGGAACTCAGAGAGAAGAGAGGAGGATGAGAGATGGGCAAATTCTACAGGAGTTAGACTGGGAAGCTTCCGAGAGTTAATAGCCTCCAGGAATTTTATCCCCACTCTAAAAAATGAGTGGGAAGCCAGTGCAGCTGTGCACGGTTGTGGGAAGTGCTAAGTGGTCAGATGTGTTTCTGAAAAAGCACTATTACTAATTGGGGAACAGGATAGTTCGACTGTGGCATGGCCTGTGATGGAAAGTTTTGTCCACATGTCAGAAACAAAATGTTTACTTTCTCCTTCTTTACTCAGATCTTGCTACAATCCTTTCTCCAGCATAGACTTGCCCAAAACATTGTATACTATGGAGAAATCATCAAGTTGAGAATACTTAGGATCACTAAAAAGGTTTTAATAAATACAGTCACAAATAATGAATGCTAATTTAAGAGATATAAAGACCTCTGAAATTTAGTGCCAAAGTGAATGCTTCCCTCTTAAAACAGACTAGAAAGCATTTGTTTCAGCCTATGCCAGCATATTGCCAGATGTAATACTGGGTCACATGGTACTAGGGGCACAGGGAAGAATTAGACAAGCACAGTCAAATGCTTATGGAAGAGACTAATCAAAATCACAAATCCACTGTTAAGATGAGGGAGCTCTAAAGGCAAAGACTTGGTATAAGCGAACTTCAAGAAGTTTGTAGGCTCAGCGCCTGTGGCTCAGCAGGCTAAGACGCCAGCCACGTACACCTGAGCTGGTGGGTTCGAATCCAGCCTGGGCTCGCCAAACAACAATGACAGCTGCAACAAAAAAATGGCCGGGCGTTGTGGCGGGCGCCTGTAGTCCCAGCTACTTGGGAGGCGGAGGCAGGAGACTCGCATGAGCCCAGGAATTGAAGGTTACTGTGAGCTGTGATACCACAGCACTCTATCCAGGGTGACAGCTTGAGGCTCTGTCTCAAAAAAAAAAAAAAAAAAAGAAGTTTGTAAACCTTCAGACCTTGTTACCTAAAACTCAAGCACACATGCAAGTGTGTTTTCTAAGTGGAATGCTTTCACCTGCTTTCTAAAGGCTCCTATAATGGATGTTAAGAGCCACTGCTCTAAAGTTCATCAAGTCACTAGGCTTCTTTTTGTATCTAGAGAAAAAAAGTAAAAAGCTATTTCGTCTAGCTACTGTTTTCCAAATGACTTTTCTCTGGAAACAGAGGATTCCACCCACTACCCAAGACCTAATGGTGTTTATCTTTTTGTGACATTGCTTATTTTTTTCTTCCTTTCTTCTCACCCACCACTTTTAAAGGTCCATCAGTGTGTTGTTAGTTACTTACTATCTTGCTGTCTATAGCCTGTGGGATCTAGAACTGAACTGCCTGAGTTGGAAACCCTACTTCACAATCACCTGGGTGGTGTTGGATCCATCGCATAGTTTCTCTGTACCTCAGTTTCCCAACCTATAAAATAAAGATAATAAAAGCATCTAGCTGGAATGGTGGTGTGTGAAAATTAAAAGAAATATTAAATAACTTAGAACAATGGCCTACATTTAATAATCTCTGCAGGTGTTAACTTATTATCATCTCTTTATAAAATTTATTCATAAAAGAGGGTGTTGGATCATCCATTATCACAGTGGGCTTTCACCTTGAGGGATTCCATGATTTTGTTTTTAAACAGAAGCAGAAAGAGTGAGGGGAAAAATGATGTAGATCAGGGTTACTTCCATCATGGGAGAGACAGTAATTAAGGTTCAGGTTTCCCTGCCTGGTGTGGGTAGGCAGCAGCCAAGTTGATGGGATCCCAAGACACACCACACAAAACATGCAATCTGTGTAAAAGCTTCAAGACAAGCACTAGTCTCCTCCTTTTCTTTCATCCAGGCTGGCATGGCAAAGCCCCTCTCCTGTGAAATATTTGGAGCTGTAATCCTAGTATACATATACTCAGGGTAGGTGTGAACGTGGCCTTAGTCAAAGTGCACCACCTCCCACTGCCCAGACTGCAGCTATTTTGATTTGAACCACGGACCAACAAAATGCTGAGAACACAAATATTTGCCTACTTGCTGCAAGCCATACTTAATCTCTTTCCTGCCACCTCATGTAATGATGTTCTCACTGCATAATGACGACCTCTGCTCATGTAGCTGTGTCTTGGGGCAGGAGGGTCACACTGGTAGCCTTGCACACCGAAACAGTTAAATGACTTCCAAATTCTGTAACTTTTAAGTGTTTAAGAAATAGTGAAGGTCCCCCTAATTTTTTGTACATATATAAATGCGTATGTGTGCACTTATATATGCAGAGACAGACAGACAGACAGACAGAAATAGAGGTGGGAGGTGAGAGAGACAGAGAAAGTGGGGTGGGAGAGGAAGAGAGAGAGAACCTTGTTTCGGCTGATGTCCATTCTATGCTTCTTTGGAATTTTAGTAAAATCATCAGTTTTCCAGATGAGAACTTTGGGTTTTAACTACCTCATTGCTGTGTACCCCAGTAGCTCATCTTTTCTTTCATATGGTACTTTGGCCTCACACTAAAGATAGCTCCCATGTTGTTCCAGCAGAATATAGATCAATAAATTACAAAGTACTTGTTTGAAAGTTAAGGTTAAGTTCAAATTCAATAACCTACTCTGTGGTAAAACACCTATTCATTAATGATACTGAATGTGCATTTTTAAACTATAACATTTATTTGTAGATTTTAAAAAACTACATACATGTATGTTGGTAAACCTCCTTGGTTTATACTCCAAATTTGAAAATAGGAATGACCCTGTCTCTATGATGTTGTACTCACTTATACTCCAGTATGCTAAGAGATAAGACTGGGGCAAGTGTGGTAAACAGAACATAAAAATTGAGGTAAATTAGTTATCATAAAAATATGAATAAGACAAAGTAAGGCAATAATGGTGTTTGAGTGAACGAAACAGCAGCAAGAGGACCTCCCTACAGCAAAATTACAGGGAAACATCTGAGGGGGACAAAGGCTTAATTACAATTAGACCTCAACCACTATAATGGACTTTTTTATTGATACATGATATTTGGGCATATTTATGAGGTACATGTGATATTTTGTTACATGCATAGAGTGTGTCAAGTCAGGGTAGGTAGGGGATTCATCACCTTGAGTATTTATCATCTCTGTATGTTGGGGATATTTCAGGTCCTCTCTATTTTGAAATATACAGTACATCATTAGTAACTTGTTAACTTGTCACCTACTTTGCTGTTGAACTTTTCCACTTATTCCTTCTCTCTGTACCATTACCAACTTCTCTTCGTATGCCACCCCCACCCCCAACCCATACTCTTCTCAGCATCCACCATTCTTATCTTTACTTTCACAAGACCAACTTTTTTAGCCCCCACTTGAGTGAAAACATGTGATATTTATCTTTCTTCATTTCCTGGCTTATTTCACTTAACATGGTCTCTACTTCCACAAGACCTCCAGTTTCATCCATGTTGCTGCAAATGACATGATTTCATTATTTTAATAGCCTAATAATATTCCATTGTGTACATATACAACATTTTTTTCATCCATTTTTCTGTTAATAGACACTTAGTTTGATTCCACATTTTGATATTGTAAATAGTTCTACTGCATTAAACAGGGGAATGCAGGTATCCCCTCGATAGGCTGGTTTCTTTTTCTTTGGATAAATACTCAGTAGTGGGATTGCTGGATAATACAGTAGTTCTACTTTTAGTTTTTGGAGAAATCACCATTATGCTTTCATAGTGGTTGTACTAATTTATGTTTCCACCAACTGTCTTCTCTGCATCCTGGCCAGCATCTGTTATCTGGGGGTTTTCCCAAATCATAGCCCTTCTAACTGGGGTAAGATGCTCTCTCACTGTGGTTTTTAATTTGCATTTACCTGATGATTAGTCACATGGAACATTTCTTCACACATCTGTTGTCCATTGGTATGTCTTCTTTTTAGAATTGTCTATTCATGTCCTTTGCTCACTTTTTAATGAGTGTGTTTGTTTGCTGAGTTCTTTAAGTCTCTTAGATAATCTGTGTATTATTCCCTTGTCAGATTAATAGAGTGCAAATATTTTCTCTCATTCTACAGGTTATCTGTTCCCTCTGTTGATTGTTTCATTGGCTCTGCAGAAGCTTTTTAGTTTGATATAGCTCCATTTGTCTATTTTTGTTTTTGTTGCCGGTGCTTTTGAGGTCTCAGCTATAAAATCTTTGCATAGACCAACGTTTTGAAGTATTTTCCCTATGTTTCCTTTTAATAGTTTTGTACTTTTGAATCTTTAAGTTCAGTCCATCTTGAATTTATTTTTGTATATGGTGAGAGATAAGGATTCAGTTTTATTCTTCTGCTTATGAATGTCAAGTTTTTCTTTTTTTTTTTTTTTTTGCAGTTTTTGGCCGGGGCTGGGTTTGAACCCGCCACCTCCCGTATATGGGACTAGCGCTCTATTTCTTTGAGCCACAGGTGCCACCCGAATGTCAGGTTTTTCCAGGACCATTTACTGAAGAGAGTCTCCTTTCTGGTACCTTTGTCAAAAATCAGTTGACTATAACTACATAGATTTATTTCTGGATTCTCTATTCTTTTCATTGGATTATATGTCATTTTATACTACTTTGAGTACTATAACCTTGTAATATATTTTGAATTCAAGTAGTGGGATTACTCCAGCTTTGTTCTTATTAGTCAGAATGGTATTGGCTATTCTGACTCTTTTTTCATTCCGTATGAATGTTAGTATTGTTTTCCTATTTCTATGAAAAATTGCATTGGTATGTTGATAGATTGCATTAAATCTGTAAATTGCTTTGAGTAATTTTAATAATATTAAGTTTTTTGGATCATGAGCAGGATATTTCTTTCCATTTGTTTGTGTTCTCTTCAGCTTCCTTCATTAATGTTTTGTAGTTTTCCTTATGGAGGTATTTCACCTCCTTGGTTAAATTTAATCCTAAATATTTTATTTTTTTCAGCTGGTATAAATGAGATTACCTTCTTAATTTCTTTCTTAGCTAATTCATTATGATACATTGAAATACTATAGATTTTTTTGTGTGTTGATTTTGTATCCTGAAAATTTACTGAATTTATTTGTCAGATTCAAGGGATTTTTTTTGGTGGAGTCTTTAGGTTTTTCTAGATATAAGGTGATGTTGATCATGACATCTACAAAGATGAGCAATTTGACTTCTTCTTTTCCCATTTTGAAACCTTTTATTTCTCTCTTCCCCAAATGCTCTGGCTAACACTTTCAGTGCCGTGTTGCATAGGAATGGTGAAAGTGGGCATCTTTGTCTTGTTTCAGTTCTTAGAGGAAAGGCTTTGAGCTTTTCCCCATTTAATATGATGTTAGCTGTGGGTTTGCCATATATGGCCTTTATTATGTAGAGTTGTGCTTCTTTTATTCCTAGTTTCTTGACAGTTTTTATCATGAAGTGATGTTGAATTTAATTAAATGCTTTTTCTGCATCTATTAAGATGATCATATGGTGTTTTGTTCTTCATTCCATTAATATGATCTATTATTGTCATATATCATGTGATACTGATTTGCATATATTGAGCCATCCTCACATCTCTGCGGTAAGTCCTGTTTGGATTGGTGTATTATCTTTTGGATGTGCTGTTGGATTTAGTTTGTTCATATTTTGTTTGTGGGGGTTTGTGTCTATGCTCTAGGATATTAGTTTGTAGGTTTTTTTGTTGTTGTTTCATCCTTGCCTGATCTCTTTATCAGGTAATTCCGGCCTCATAGAATGAGTTAGAGAGAATTCCTTTCTCTTCACAATTTTGAAATATTTTGAGGAGAATTAATATTAGTTCTTTTTCCAAAGTTTGGTAGAATTTGGCAGTGAAGTCATTCCGTCTTGGACCTTTCTGTGCTGAGAGGCTTTTTTTATCACTAACTCCTTCTTTCTAATTGTTAATAGGTCTTTCTAGGTTGTCTGTTTCTTTCTGATTCAATCTTGGTAGGTTGTATGCACTCAGGTGTTTATCCATGTCTTCTTAGTTTTCCAGTTATTAGTGTATAGTTGTTCATAATAGTTTCTGATGATTTTTTTTGTGGTATCCATTGAAATATTTTCTTTTTGGTTTCTGGTTTTATTTATGTGAGTCTTCTCTCTTTTTTTCTTAGTTTACCTAGAGAGTTATAAATTTTATTTTTTTAAAAAATAACTTTTGAAAAGTCTCTATTTCATTTAGTTCTGCTCTGGTCTTTATTATTTCTTTCCTTCTATTAATTTTGGCTTTGATTTATTTTTGCTTTTCTAGTTCCTCAAAAGGCATCATTAGATGATTTATTTGAAATCATTCTACTTTTTTGATGTAAGCATTTATTGCTACAGATTTCTTGTTTAACACTGCTTTTGCTGTTTCCCACAGGACATTAGTTCTCATTTGTTTCTGAAAAGGGAAGCTTTGCTGAAATAACAGAAAAATATCTAGCACCACAATTTCCTAGTGGCAGTTAAAGATCAACCTTATGAGTTTTCTGTCTAAGAGGCACCCCAGGGGAGTTCTGTTTTGCACAACTTCTGAAAAGGGCTTGGCAGCGAGGAAAGAGATGTAAATCTTTCTCTTTTAAAATTGTTTTTGAGAATTTGCCTTTTACAGAGTTTCTGAGTAAACAACAGGGGTATGAGCTTCAGGCCTCAGACTGTATCTACAGGGCAGAGTCCCATCTCCAGAAATGAAGCCTGATTCCAAGGAAAGGCAGGGGAGCCAAACTCTGGCTGAGCTTTGACATCCTGCTGCTGCTTCTGCTGTCAGCCGGCTGCCAAGAAGAGGAAAGATGCAGAGGCAGCCATTCACCATGCCCTATTAATTTGTCTATAGTCTTAAACCTTCTTCACCCCCTAAATAAAAAGCCAGAGCACTTGGCTGTCTCAGCCAACACTGTCTCCCTCTCTTTCACCATCTTGACCCATTTCCATCTTCTTTCTATCCTACTCTATATCTGGAGAAATCTTTTCTCATATGTACTACCTTAGACCCTAACAGTTCAATTTTTTAAAAATTTCTTCCTTGACCCAATGGTCATTTAGAAGCATGTAGATGAATTTCAATGTATTTATAAAGTGTTCGAAGTTTCTCTTATTGTTGATTTCTGGTTTAATTCTATTGTGGTCTGAGAAGATACTTAACATGTTTTCTTTTTTTTTTCATTTGTTGAGATCTATTTTGTGTCCTAACATATGGTACATACTGGAGAATGTTCCACATAGTTGATGGAGGAAATATTTTGTAAATATCTGTTAGGTTACTTTGGTTTAAAGTGCAGCTTAAATCTAATGTTTCTTTGTTAATTTTCTGTCTAGATGATCTGTCTAATGAGACATTGGGGGAGTTGAAGTCTTCAACTGTTCTTGCATTGGAATCTATCTCTTTCTCTAGATCTGATATTTTCTTTATATATCTAGACCCTCTGGTGTTCAGTGTATGTATATTTAGAATCATTATATTCTTTTGTTGAATTGATCCTTTTATTATTATATAATGACCTTCTTTGTCTCTTTTTACTGTTTTTGACTTAAAGTCAGTTTTATTTGCTATAAGTAGAGTAGAGCTATTTCAGCTCATTTTTGGTTTCTGTTTGCATGGAATATCTTTTTCCATCCCTTTATATATATTCCTTCAGTAGGTGAGATAACTTTCTTGCAGGTGGCCTATAGTTGGGTCACAGTTTTTTTTTTTTTTTTGAGACAGAGCCTCAAGCTGTCACCCTGGTTAGAGTGCTGTGGCATCACAGCTCACAGCCAACCTCCAATTCCTGGGCTCAAGCGAGTCTCTTGCCTCTGCCACCCAAGTAGTTGGGACTAGAGGCGCCCACCACAAAGCCTGGCCATTTTTTGGTTGCAGCCATCATTGTTGTTTGGCAGGCCCGGGCTGGATTCGAACCCGCCAGCTCAGGTGTACGTGGCTGGCGCCTTAGCCCCCTGAGCCACAGGTGCCAAGCCTGGGTCACATTTTTTATCCATTCAGCTCATCTATATCTTGTAATTAGAAGTTTTAGTTGATTTACACTTAAGATTATTATTATTAGATGAGTATTACTGTCATTTTATTGTTTTCGGTTTTGTATATCCTTTGTTTTCACCTTTCTCTCTTGTTGCTTATCATTGTGGTTTGATAGGATTTTGTGTGTGTGTGTGTGTGTGAGCTCATATTTGAGCTCTTTCTCTTCCTTATTTATGTGTTTGCTCTGGCAGTGAGTTTTCTATTTCTATGTGTTCTCATGATTGTAGATACAGCCATTTCACTTATAGCTATAGAACTCCCTTAAGCATTTTATTCTCTTTTACTTTTTTCTTTATTTTTGTCTGACTGAGTTATTATTTCAAAAGATCTGTCTTCAAGATCTGAAATCCTTTCTTCTGCTTGATCTGATCTGTTATTTAAGCTTTCAAATGTGTTTTGTATTGCATTAAATGAATCCTTTAATCCTAGAATTTTTTTTTAATATTATCTGTGTCTTTGATAAATTTCTCATTTGTATCCTGAATTTTTTTCTGACTTTTTTTGTATTATTTATCTAGGTTCTCTTGTTATTTCATTCATCTTCTTTAATATGATTATTTTGAATTCTCTTTTGGGGAACTTTGTAAATTTATTTTTCTTTTTTTAATAAATAGAATCTAGTACTTTATTTATTTTGTTGTTGTAGTTGTCATTGTTGTTTTTTAGCTGCGGAGGGCCAGGTTCAAACCCACCACTCTCAGTATATGGGGCTGGTGCCCTACCCACTGAGCCATAGCTGCCACCTTGTAAATTTATTTTTCATGGGAGTCTGTTGCTGGAGAATTATTGTGATCTTTTGAAAGTGTTATATTTCTTTGCTCTTTCATCTTTCTTGTGTTCTCATGTTGACATCTGCACTTCTGGTATAACATTCTCTTCAGATTTCTTATTTTTGCTTTCACAAGGGGAAGATTTTTCTTGTTGGTTAGGTAGGGCACTTTGGCTTTGATCCTGGATGCATGCAGTAGTAATAGTCTCAGTATGATTTCTTTGGTTTAAATAGTATCAGTAATACTTGTTATTTCTTTAGTGGCTTAGGGCATGGTTGTTACTGTGGCTGTGGCAAGGTTTTGCTTGGGATAGGAGCATCAGGTAGACTAGTTCCTGGCCCCCCGAGATGGCAGCAGCAGAGTGAACATGGCTGCTCTTGGACCCCAGATTGGCATACATTTGGCACTGATTTTAGTTGCTCCAAATGAACTAATTCTTGGGCTTTCAAGCAACTTTAACTAGTGACAGGAGAAAGCCTGGTAAGTGGTCAGGTTCTTGAGCCTCTGGGCAGCAAGTGTTGCTCGGGCAATGATAGTAGTTCCATGGTCAATCCTCTGGCTCCAAAGCCACTTTCACTGTGATGGCGGTGGCTGCGATGGGCTGGGTGGGGTTGTTCCCATGCCTGCAGGTGATGTTTGGGGTTGGTAGTACCAGTTGTGGTGGTAGTGGCAGGTTGGGTGGGGCAAGCCTCAGGCACCCAGGAGGAGTTTTCAGATACCTACAGTGGGGTAGATGAGTCAGGAAAGTACCCCAGCCTCAGTCAGCCAGCTCAGGCACTGAGGAGGGTTAAGGCAGAACTCTCCTCACACTCCTGGTGGTCTGTCTAAGTTATGGCTGTGATAGGCAGGCATAGGGTAATTCTCAGGCCCCCAGGTGAATGCTTAATTGGTGGTGAATATGCTCTGCCCCTCCTATTAGAAAAGGCAGGGTTGCTTTCAGTGGAAGTGCTGTAAATAGAAGGTACTAGCAGGGGTTTTCAACCTGTGGGTCGTGACCCCTTTGGGGGTCTGCTGCATATCAGATGGTTATATTACACTTCATAACAGTAGCAAAATTACAGTTATGAAGTGGCAATGAAAATAATTTTATGGTTGAGGGTCGTCACAACATGAGGAACTGTATTAAAGGGTCACGGGCATTAGGAAGGTTGAGAACCACTGCACAAAAGAATGTGATTTCATCTCAGGTGGTAGCTGCAAGTGGGGTAGTAGCTCTCCTCCACTTGTAAATGTGCCATGACCCTGATGCTAGGACAGTAGGGTCCCTACCAATGGTTTGCACTCTGGCAGTGGCAGCAGCAGCCAACAGTAGTGCCCACCTGTGAGCAGGGGATCTCAGGGGAGCTCCAGGGATGTGGAGATGCCAAGGCTTTGGGCCCCAGGGCAGGATGCAGTCTAATGGTGGGTGAGCTCTCAAAATGGCCCTTTGCTCTAGCAGCTTAGGACTCCGAGGGTGTGTAGAACACAGTGTGAACTCCCTCTTGGAAGCAGTCCTTTTGCATGATCTCCAGATGGTCTACTATGTTAGTGCCTGGGAAAGTTGGGGTCTCCTGTGGCTAGAATTACAGTAGCAAATACATGATGGGAATGCAAACCACTGGGTTTGTTGCTTTATGTTTTAATAATGGTAGCAGCATTGCCCAGGGCGGGGGTGTGGGTAATGAAACAATGACTCTAGGAAGGGAGAAATACTGTATGAATATGACAAATTTGTATTTATGTCATTAGATTTGACATTGGAGTTGAACCAAGCATCTTCCATCAAAATCTATAAGCACTTTCCTGTTGTCTAATCTTTTATTTTTGAGACAGAGCCTCAAGATGTCACCCTGGATAGAGTGCTGTGACATCACAGCTCACAGCAACCTCCAATTTCTGGACTAGAGCCAGTCTCCTGCCTTCACCTCCCAAGTAGCTGGGACTACAGGCGCCCGCCACAATGCCCGGCCATTTTTTGGTTGCAGCCACCATTGTTGTTTGGCGGGCCTGGGCTGGATTCGAACCTGCCAGCTCAGGTGTCCGTGGCTGGTGCCTTAGTCCGTTCAGCCATAGGCACCGAGCCATCTTTTTTTTTTTTTGAGACAGAGTCTCATTTTGTCACTCTCAATAGAGTACCATAGCGTCACAGCTTACAGCAACCCCTAACTCTTGCACTTAAGCAATTCTCTTGCCTCAGCTTCCCAAGTAGCTGGGACTACAGACACCTGCCACAACGCCTGGCTTTTTTGTTGTTGTTGCAGTTGTCATTGCTATTTGAGCTGCCCAGAGCTGGGTTTGAACCTCTTGTCTAAATGTATCTTGCTTGATATCATAGAGAGGAATGGCTCTTTAGCTTGAGAGACTTGTTCACAATTGCAAGTCACAGCAGCTGTTACTTGGACATACCTTAGCTATTTCTTGGACCACTGTAGGAGAAGAGGTAAAAGGTGATTACTACTGCTGACGGCATGTACCATCACAATGGCTATTTGTCCTCACTTTGACACTAAAGAATGAATGAAGCTTTAAGCCAAGTACTCCTTTATTCTAACTGTCCCTTCAGATTTCTTGTAATATTTGTGCCTCTCT
The DNA here is from genome assembly GCA_963573935.1 of Arctocebus calabarensis. NCBI lineage: Eukaryota > Metazoa > Chordata > Mammalia > Primates > Lorisidae > Arctocebus > Arctocebus calabarensis. Next base: position 17,644 of record CAUYON010133472.1, read on the forward strand.
TCTACTGCCAGCCTGCTGTTCTCTCACATGCATCTGGAAGGGGCTTTCAAGTATGCCCAGAATTAAACCAAACAGTAATCGTATATTAGTGTTTTTCAGCAACATGTTAAACATTATTCTTTGAGAAAGTTGCATAAACCCTTGTGCTTGATAGATCTTAAATGGTGATCTTAAATGGTGACTTACATAGAAAAACTAGCTGGACATTGTGGCAGGTACCTGTAGTCCTAGCTACTCAGGAGGCTGAAGCAAGAGGATCATTTGAACCCAAGAAATTGAGATTGCTGTGAGCTGTGAGCCATGGCACTCCACCCAGGGCAATGGAATAAGACTCTGTCTCAAAAAACATACAAACAAAAAAAATTAAAAAAAAAACCTTGAGAACTCATTTTCATCCCTGTATCACTTAAAATGAATTACTTCTCAGAATGATAACAGAACCTTTTTTTCTTTTTAACAGTTGGAGGCATCTATACTGTGATTCAGACAAAAGCCAAAACAACAGCAGATGAATGGGGAGACAATTACTTTCTGATAGGTCCATATTTTGAGCATAATATGAAGACTCAGGTGGAACAGTGTGAACCTGTAAATGATGCTGTTAAAAGAGCAGTGGACACAATGAATAAGCACGGCTGCCAGGTAAGGGAACTGACTTAACATTCACCTGGCAACGCTTAGTAACCTATTACAAGAAAATAAATCACAATTTACACAAACTCAAAAGAGATCTTCTACCTACTTAGGGAAGAAGAACAGGTTTGTGAGAAAGCTGTGACCTTGATTTCAAGTAGATTGTATTTGAGACACCTTGCAAAAACCAAGAAAAAACAACAAATGGTTTGAAGCTCAGCAGGCTATAGGGTATAGACTGCTTTGGGGGAAGTTATTTGTCCATAAATTATAGTTGAAGTCATTGGTGTTGATAACACTATTCAATGGTAATTTATAGAGCAAAAACAAAAATTTGAGCCAAACCTTGAGGAAATGTCTATATGTTAAAATACCTACATTAAAAGAAACCAGAGATTGCAAATATAGAAGCAAAGCCAATGATGTAGAACCAAGAATATCCAAGTTCTAATCCTCAGAACTTGTGAACACATTGCCTTAAACGGCTAAGAGGAATTTGTAGATAATGTGATTAAGTTAAGGAGACCCTTTTGAGATGTAGAGATAAACCTGAATTGTCTGGGTGAAGCCAAAGTAACACAAGGGTCCTTTTAAAAGGGAAGGAAGTAGAATTAGAATCAGAGAAGAGATGGAATGGAATGGAGTGACAGGAGAAGAGAGGTTGGAGTGATGTGCTTTGAAGATGAAAGGAGGGCTTCTAGAAGCAGAACAAAGCAAGGAAACAGATTCTTTCCTAGAGACTACAGATGGAATGTGACTGACAACATGTTAATTAGGGCCTGTAAAGTCCATTAACTTGACTGGAAGTCCAGTCAAGACTACCAACCTCCAAACCTGTAAGATAATAAGCCTGTGTAGATTTGTGGTGATTTGTTACAGCCACAAAAGGAAAAGTGATGTCAAGTTAAGAGATGAAAGAGTTTTATGTACAAATGAGGGATGAAGTTGACAAAGCATCGAATCAAGATTAATTGTGTTTGTCAATATTCAGGTCATGGGTAATATTACTCAGTACAATTTCAAGGAGGAGGGGAAGTTGAATTAGATTGCAGTGGGTTAAGGAATGAATGAGTAGTAAGACAAAGATATAGAAGTTGTGGCTATGAGATTTTTTTCTGTGAAGAGGATTAATAATATAGTAAGTGTAGAGTGATATGGTTTTGAGAATTGGTATTTTATTAAATATGGATGAGATCCAAGCACATTTATTTGCCAAAATTAAGTATCTAGCAGACAGGGAGAAGTTCAAATTTCAGAATAAATGGACAATTGAAGAGAGTAAAGTCACTGAGAATGGGGGAAGGAACAAGATCCAAAGAGAAACTAAAAGGGTCATTCTTCACCCCTTTCACTTAAACAGGAAACAAAGGATGAATGCAAATACTAGAGTAAAGAATTCAAGGTGGTCTCGCCCAGTGTTTTTTTTATGATCTTAAAAGGTCATTGTAAGAGGATTAGTAGACTAGTGTTGAAATACAAGAATTCAAAGGGAGAAGTTCTAAAAAAGAATTCAAGGGATATGTAAAATAATTTGCGGATGTCTTTGAGGTACACACATGATTTTTTAATGGCAAAAATATACATGACTGTTGAGTTTCTACAGGAGCAATACACAATCTAAATGACAATACAGGAGAGGAGGTAGGAATATGGTGTTAATTCCAGCATTCATTCAATGAGTCAAGTGGCACAGTATTGAAGATAATCATGAGAGTGATTGAATTAATACAGGAGCACCTCCATAGTTGACCACCTCCCTATATTGACAACCTTCTTAAGTTGACCACATTTTCATATACTGGACATGCACCACGTGTACTAAGACCTTGTTCCCTATGGCGACCACCTCCATATGTTGATGGGTTTGTGACAGACCCTTAGGAGGTCAAATTACAAAGATTCTTGTGTAGTTGAATTGATGGGCTATTTGTATTAAAACAGATAGGAAAGGAAGCAAAGCTAGAAAGCAGGGGATAATGCATGACAAAAATGGAGGCTTCCAAGAACTAGAAGTCATAGAGGGGAAAAAAAGAAAGGACACACATATAGACACTGGGAGAAACAGTGTGAGAGAAATGGAAATAGAAAAGTTGTAGTCAGGTAACAGAATGCCAAAATGAAATATCTTAGAAATAATTTGGATTTTGGTGAAGATGATGCAGCCATGATGATGGGTGACTAAAGTCAGGTAGACATGAAGTTCTTTTAAGTCAATAAGGTCAAGTAACTACCAGGTTAATTGTGCAAGATAAAAAAAATCTGGACTTTGAAGTTTCTTTCTAGGGTAAAGTCAGAAATAAACCAAGTAATTAGTATGTGTAGAACAAAGAAAGATAATAATGTAATTGTGTAGCATACATTTCAAAGATATTTTTGCACACAAGTAAGAAATAAGGCTATAAAAATTTCAGAGGGGATTCTAAAAATAGTAACTTTTCTTCATACTCATTTCAAGAATAGAGGTAGTTTCTGGGGGTGAAAAAGTGAGAAGCCCTCACCTGAGACAGCTGTGTTGTTAATGGCATCTAGAAGTCTATGAAGGTTTAAGGAGAAGAATGTGTCAATTGTAAGGGAACTTGAATTCCCAAAAGTAGCAGAAAAAATATTTCATAGAGAATTTTAGAAGAGGGATAGTTATACTATTGGGATAAAAGTAAATGAAATGTTGGAAGGATGTTTTTGTGAAGGAAGAGGGAAATAAGAAGCACAGTGGAATTGTCCAGTCTCAAGATTCTACATGGATTTCTGGTGTAGGGAATTTCTGGTGTATCATGTTGTAGTCAAGAACTAACTGGAAGTCATGAAAAGCTAGCTTACATTCTGTGTTTGTAGTTTCAACATTTCTGCATGACCTTAGCTCACTATATCATGTGGCTTATATTAGGCAGTCAGTAAATATTATATAACAATATTACATATTATTAATAATGTACAAATATGAGTCAATGACTTTTGCGAAGAGAAAACAATGGGAAAGTTGTTTGGGACTGAAGGAATAGCATGATAAACACTAAATTACAATGGAAGCAACTGACGTATAATGAGGGTCTTTCAAGGTTGGACAAGGAATGGATGGGGATGAAATATCATGGCACATACCTGGGTCCCATGGGAGTAAATGGCAATTCATTTGGGTGTCCAAATTCTGCAAAATTCAGCATTAGGTGGAATCATAAGTATCAATATATAAATGAAATAAACATATTTGGTTTTCTAGGCAGGCCTAGAAAATAGCATGAGAGAGCTCTTAGCCTCTGTTGAGTTCCACAGAGGATTTAAAATGCTTTATTAGGTTGCATATTATGTACTAGGTGAAGAAAAATAAAGTAAAAATTAAGACAAAAGAAAAAAGTCAATTACTATAAAAATATAAAGACCAAAAGGGAAATTAAAACTTGGATATGCAAATGAGTATGTACCCACAGTTGGAAAAAATGTGAGATAACCTCATGCACTAAAATTTGCACAAGATAAAACATTTAGGAATGTTAATTTGAAGAAGATAATAGAATTAGATTTTGAGTTGCTAGATTAAGGAAATAATGTATTTTGGGAAACATGTTTACTTAAGAATTCTGGCAGTAACAAACATTTTAAGTCATTTCATACTACAAGAGTAGTAAGATAAATCTTACCTGTTTGTCTATAGAAACAGCTTCTTTTCTAGCAGGAAATATTGCAATTCCTATTGCATAAGAGAAATTAAGTGGCACTGTAGAAATTATATGCCACAACTGAGGTTGTTAAAGATACAAAGCATTTCAGGACTCTGTCATAAACTCAGAGACCGTAGTTCAACCCTATATCAATGAGCTCAAGGTCACAGAAGGGCTTTGTGTGTGTATGTACATGTGATTGAGTCTTGTTTATTTTAGAAATAGAAACAGTGGAACTAGGAAGGAGTGATGAAAACAAAGCAGAAATTCCCAGGTCCGATACGGGCACTGTCTGTGTGACCACTGCCAGTTCAGGAGCCCCTGTCAGCCTTTTCCTATGAGGAAAGCATGTACAGACAATCTGATCAGACATTACAGAAGAACAGAAATCATATAATTTTTACACACATTGTTCTTAAATGGCCACATTTAATAAAGAGCAAGAATTTGGAGATTCTAGATCAGTGGTTCTCAACCTGTGGGTTGCAACCCCTTTGGTAGTGGAATGACCCTTTCACAGGGGTTGCCTAAGACCATCCTGCATGTCAGATATTTACATTATAATTCATAACAGTAGCAAAATTATAGTTATGAAGTAGCAACAAAAATAATTTTGTGATTGGGGGTCACCACAACATGAGGAACTGTGTTAAAGGGTTGCAGCATTAGGAAGGTTGAGAACCACTGTTCTAGATGAATGGATGTGTGTCTGTTCCAGCCTCAGACTCAAATAGCAGATATTATGTGTTTTCACTTCTCTTTTCTATGTGGCTTTGAATTCTACATAAAATTTGTATACTGCAAGCTCACTTAGTTTCCTCTCCTGCAACACTTAATGTTAGCACATGGCTGTGTGTTCTTTATATGACAGGTGCATTTTGGAAGATGGCTGATCGAAGGGAGTCCTTATGTGGTGCTTTTTGACATAGGCTATTCGGCTTGGAACCTGGACAGGTGGAAGGGCGACCTGTGGGAAGCCTGTGGTGTCGGCATTCCTTATCATGACCGAGAAGCCAATGATATGCTGATATTTGGATCTTTAACAGCCTGGTTCTTAAAAGAGGTATGGTTTACTGTATCGTGAAACAACAGAGGAGAATCACAACTGTGCTCCATGCCCAGCCATGGTCCTGTGCTCTAGGGATTAAGCAAATTTTGAGATGATGCCATTATTGCTTGTCCTAATACATTTTAAAGGAATCTGAAGGCATGATCCACATTCTTCAAACTAAAAACCAGCCTTTGGAACAGACCAATAATGATACTAAATACTATGTACCTCATGCCAGATTTAAATGGAACTATGTATATAAAACACCCAATTATACAGCCTGCTGCATAGATGATACTCAATATATGCAAGAAAAAAGTGATTGTAAACATCACACACTATGTACACGAATTTTAAAATCTTAGGAGTAGCAAATGCTTGAAATATCCTGTTTTGTTCATGCATAAGTACTTGTGCAACCCCAGTGGGTTTTACATGTGTTTGTTATTTGCTAAGGGCAGGAGTGGTCTCAGCAGTTATTGAGAAGTTATTTGTAGGGGAATATATCATAGATGTGAAAAAGCAAGAGCATTAGAAACCGGTCCTTGTCAAATGAACCACGCCTGCGCTCTCTTAACTCCTTAAAGCGAGGCAGTCGGATTTCTTTGCATCCCTGCACTACCTCCAGAGGATTATATGTAGCCCCAAAACCAGATGGTGAAGGAAGAGCTTCTCTAGCATGGTAAGGGTGTGGTCTAAGCAAAATCACAGAAGCATATGTTGGGGTGTGTTTCCCTTAACCAGTCTCTCTTACTAATGAAATCACATTCCACTCGCCATGAAAAGCTGCCTTTTGTACAATAGATACTTTCCCCTCATTCTTGAGAGCATTTTTATAAACAACTACAGGCCCACAGGAAAGAAAAAGCACAAGTATAATCTAAGGGGTGGGGGAAGGAGAAGTGAGGGGGAGGAGGAAGTGTCATTGGTGGGATTTCACCGTGCACAATGCGAGGGTATTCAGCACGCCCCCTGGGTGAACAGCTCCGCCACAACTTGAACTTAACTTTAGAAATGAAAACATGCAACGTAAACATTTGTACTCTCATATTAATCTGAAATTTGAAAAAAAGAAAAGCTGCCTTGAAGTGAAAGAGAAGGCAGACGGGCCTTCTTGCTTTATTCAGGTAGTGACAGTACAGGACAAGAAGGGTGAAAGTGTTACCACACTTCAGTACACTCAGTGCCTGGCATCTGGTCTAATGGCAGATACACAGTCTTGTTTTAGCAACAGCCGGTGGAACCAACTCTTCCTCTACAAACTGCCTCCCTGAGCCCCTGCCCCAAGGCTGAGGCCAACCCCTAAGTGATGTGTCTGTGTGTGTGTGTTGTTATCCATTCTCTCACAGGGAAATAGAGGGGAAGGGAAGCAAGAAAGCGAGAGTCCCAGATGGAGGTATTTTTTAGTTCATATGGCAAGTAGAGACATTGAAAAATAATCCAAGATATTATTAATTCACAAGCCCTGTTTCTGCTGTCACCTCTGTGCAGCTGTTAACAGCTGTGAGTGCTGCTGCTGTATGATTATGAGGAATGTGCTGAAAATCAGGTACTTTGAAGTTCAAAGAACTCAGCCTAAGTCAATGTTTCTCAAAGAGAATTTCCTTAGACTGGTATTAGTAGAATAACCCACAAATGTATAAGACATGCAAATTATCACCCTCAGCTTAGAATATTGTATTAGATTATCTGGGGATAGCACCTAGATATCAGTGTTGAACAAGCTTTTCAGCTGACTCCAACATCCACACACTAAGTGTGATAGCCACAGCCTTCAGTTAACTCTGCAAACTTCCCAATTCTCTTCCCAGCCTTCTTGAGTTCAAGTGTTTGGCTATTCTCTTCATTAAGGAGATGAACAGCTTGTAAGGGGAATGAAGTATGAACCTTAACTTTTTGTGAGAATGAAACAAGCTAATGTTAAGGAGAAGAGACCCCAGTCCCACCTGTGTGTCAGTGTGTTACTAAGTTGTTGTTTGATTGATACTAAACAAGTTATTAGCCAAATTTTCCCTAGTTTTATATCCTTAAAATATTCTTTTGGCTTCACAGATAGACTTAAGAGGTAGTCATTAATTACTTATTTAAAAAGAAGCCTGTAGTGGGTAGTCATAATTGAGTCCACTGTTCAGTGGAATCTTCAAAAATATTATTTTTTGCTATTATTCACTTATCTACTTAATGAATATTTATCAGTTGCTTACTTTGCATTTGTTCCATTTATTAATATTGGTATCTCATTAATGTTAGTTTAATTTGTTATTAAAACTAGTATTTACTTTTCTGTGGATACAAAAATAAATCTGATCCATTACTGGGTGGATTGACATAAAGATGTATAGGCTTTGTGAACGCACTAGTGAATCCTATAGAAACACTTCCCCTGGTTAAATATGTGATACTTATACCCCTTTAAATTGCAATAAAGGTTATGGACACCATGTAGGCATGATCTTTGTCAAGCTCCATCAACAATTTTCTGTGTGCTTTTTTCTGATGTAGGTGACGGATCATGCTGATGGTAAACATGTCATCGCCCAATTCCATGAATGGCAGGCTGGCACTGGACTGATCCTTTCTCGAGCTCGGAAGCTTCCTATTGCCACGATATTTACAACCCACGCCACACTACTTGGGCGGTATCTCTGTGCAGCAAATATTGATTTCTATAACCATCTTGATAAAGTAAATAGTCCTTCCTCTTCTGCTCTCATCCACCCACTCTTCTTTCAGATCACTGAAGCTGAAGGATAAGTATTGATCTCTGCATTTCATCTGCCAACCAGATGGCAGAAATGCCCTTTTAGCTAATCAATTTTCATGACAAAGCTTCCCCTGAAGTGACAGCTCATATGGTTTGTTCACAAGTTTGTTCAGATTGCAGTAGATTCTGAGAAGCCTGATTTATGTCCTACTTCGGAGCAATGGATCCAGAAAGGCATGGTAGGAGTCAGACTGTAGACACAGGCTGGGGTCTTGTTCTACCCTGAAGCTTGGGAAACAGAATGATGACCCTGGATTCACATAAATCTCTGATTGGCAGGGAGAAAGCAGGGATTCTAAGTATGCAAACTTGCATTATGAGCCTTACTTCATCTATCCTTCAAGAGAACAATTGTTTGGAAGCCACATTATAGGTTCATAGGCCATATTTTTCCTGTAATTCTGCAATGCATAAATGGAGTTTTTTTGGGGGGGTGAAGTAAGGCAGAAATTTTTTGGCTAGGGCCAGGTTTGAACCTACCACCCCTGGTATGTGGGGCCAGCGCCCTACTCCTTGAGTCACAGGCGCCGCCCAGGATGTGGGTCTTGACGACTGAACAGTTTGTTCATTTTATGAGACTCCTATTCCAACTTCCCCCAAATCACTCAGTTTTTGTTTCTTCTATTTCCTGTAAGTTAAATCAGATTAATAAAAGTATGTCTTTTACATCCTCCTATCAACAATATTAACAAAGCATTTGGGGAAAGATTTGGTATCTATTATTAACAATCAAATTGATTTAACATTTTAAGTTTCACTTTCACTATCAGGAAAGTTAGGAAGTTGGAGAATTTATTTCTGAAGACTTTTCCAGTTTAGAAAGTTTTAGGATTCTATGAAACAGAATATATATGTGTATGTGTTTGTGCATGTATTCATAATAATATTCAAATAACGGTTCTGGAAAGTTACCACACTATCTCTTTTATCGCTTCCACTTTGATAAGTGTAAGAAAGTTCTTTCTGAAAAACTTTAACATTTTGCAAAACAGTGAATGATCCTAATGAGAGCTTGCCTATACAACAGTTAGCCTATCCTAAAGGTCAAATGATAATGTAAAGAGTACATTTAAAATAAAGACACCAAGGATTCAGAAAGCTGGAAGGTCAGGGAAATTTCCCAATGTTGTATGGTGATCGTAGACCAACAAGGGAAAACCAGTGATCTGTGATGAGGTCAACAACTGTGTTTCCTGGAGAAAAATAGACTGATTTCTGTCAAAGAGAAAATATTAGAATAGAATAGAGAATGTTTCACTTCAGAATACTTAAGAATTTTTTACAGTAAGAATTAATTTACAGAAACTAATATACTTTAACTACTCATTTGTTTTAAGGAACAAGTATATTACAGTGTATAGTTATATATTATAATCTTATCCTTTTGTTAAAATATTTGTGTTTATATAATCCTGTCTTCAAATACATTTATGAAACTCCCTAATTTAAAACCCGTCATGGATTGAGATATGTAAGCTTAGTCAGACCTAATGAATCTTTCTAGTAAAATCTTTTTCCCAGCAGAGTGACTAGTAGATAACAAGTAGGTTTTGAGTTAAATTCATAATCATTTTTCACAACAAAAGTCCTCATAATCACACTAGGTTTAGTTACATAAAAATACCAAATGATATGCAGGAAACGTTAAGTTCAACATAAGGAATGAGTCAGGATTTAATCTCTGATTCAGAACCCAGGATCCATTTCAATGAGTTCTGACTCAGACAAATAAAAATAGGGTAAACACAAGAACAAAAATAGAAGAGTTAAACTTTGATAAAAAAAAGTTGTAAAAGTAGAAAAATTAGAACATTTTACTTAAATAGCAATTATAACCTGAAAATGCACTTTAATATCTAATCCTCAAGAACCCTGATGATGATTTAAATTGTTAGTAAAATTCATTGGCTAGTATAGAATTTCATTCATTTTCAGCCAGCATATGAATTTTCTGAGACCTTCTAAGGCAGTGGTTCTCAATCTGTGGGTTGTGACCCCTTTGTAATAATGAAAATACATCCTGCATATCAGATATTTACATTACGATTCATAACAGTAGCAAAATTACAGTTATGAAGTAGCAACGAAAATAATTTTATGGTTGGGGATCACCACAACATGAGGAACTGTATTAAAGGGTCGTGGCA